>PVLD010013018.1:0-57759 GCA_004027595.1 Dinomys branickii | reverse complement strand
TAGTAGGGAATTTGCACTGGATGCTGTATAATATAAAGTTATCTTCATTTCTGCTAATACAAAAACGACTGAGGAAATACAGAATTATAGAGAACATAGAAGGGAATTAGCTCTGGATGCTGTCCTACATAATGTTACCTTCATCTTTGTTACTCAGGTTACACAGATGATGGCCCTTTTGATCAGTTCGTTTTTTTTCCCTCCCTAAATTGGGTGCTTTAATACTTAATACTTACTGGAGAACAAGGAACAATTAAAGTCCTTTCTGACTTGATAACTGTAAAATCCCCTAATGTGACTGCTGTGATTTCCTGATCTAAATCTTACTCTTGTTAAGTCAAGAAAAAGTACTCTTTGTACGTATTGGAATTGGAATTATAATTAAATTCTACCTTTTTCCAATATCAAATTAATAGCTGGGCATGGTGGCACACACCTATAATCCCAGCACTGGAGAGGCTGAAGCAGGAGGATCATTGGGAGTTCGAGACCAGGCTGGGCTACAAAGTGAGCTCAAGGCCAGCCTGAACTGCATAGCAAGACGCTGTCTCAAAAAGACAAAAAACTGAGAAGCAGATAGTAATTGTATTTATTTATTTATTCTGTTTTTTGTTAGTGGTGGAGCATTAGCTTAGCATGTGTAAGGCCTTGGGTTTGATCCACCAGTATGACCAAAGGGTCGGGGAAGAAGAACCATATCTGTCCTGGAAGGAACTTTGTGGGGCCCAGAAGGTAAATGATTTGTGTCTAATTTAATACTTAAGCTGAGGCTTAGCTTCAGAATATAAACTTTTTTTTTTTTTTTTTTTTTTTTGGTCTTTTTGAGACAGGGTCTCAAAAAGCTGCAGTTCAGGCTGGCCTTGAACTTGCTTTGTAGCTCAGGCTGGTCTCAAATTTGGTATATGTGCTGCCGAAGCGAGCACTGGTCTCAAATTTGGAATGATCCTCCTGCCTCAGTCTCCCAAGTGCTGGCATTACAGGCAGGCACCACCATGCCTGGCAACTTTTTCTATTATAATTAATTGCAGGAGTTGTCACAGACAGGAAGTGACTCACAATTGAACCACTTCATCAGTGCTTAAGCCAAGAGTTTAATGTGAGTTCTCAAAAGCCATCCCAGAATTTAAAGTGCTGTGCAGGTTGAGCTCTTCGTACTGTATCTAAAAAACCTAGTGTTCATTTTGTTTTAGGGAAACCAACTTTAGCATTGGCTGGAGATGAACTCTAGGGGAGGAGGATCTGTTAAACGTTTGCTGCCGCTAAGATTTTTTTTCTAAAGTGCTATGCCAGTCATGTGATTTGAGTTCACAGCGTTGACATTTATTCCCTAGCATATATTGTCTGGTCCTACAAGTCTGGTATTTATCTTTTTAATTCCTGAAGGACCTGGAGCAAATCCTTATTTCCCATTCCTGAGTATTTGTAACTTCTTATGTTTTTTTGTTTGTTTGTTTGTTGTTTTTTTGCAGTACCAGGGATTGAACTCAGGACCTTGGGCTTGCCAGGCAGGCACTTATTACGCTGAGCTATATCCCCAGCCCCTGTAACTTGTAAGTTACACTGCAGAGTATGCATGGGAATTTTTTTTGAGACAGAGTCTCGGTATGTAGTTCAAACTGGCCTTGAAGTCACAGTGTAGCCCAGGCTGACTTCAGATTCACAGTGATCCTTCTGTTGAGCCTCCTGAGGACTGAGATTACAGGCATTTGCCACCGTGCCCAACTGGGATTTATTTTTTAATGTGGGTAACTCATAATCTCTACAACTTCTTGTAGAGCTGACCTACAAACCTGCACAAAAATTTGAAACTTTTTATTTTTATCAAAACCAAAGATGCACCATGTAGTTATGTAGAGTTCTTAAAATAGCAGGGAACTCATTAGATTTATTCAGAATTAAACATTAATATGAGTCATTTAGCACATATGATGATGTAAGTGAAAGAATACTTGAATGTATAAAAAAATCTAAGAAAAAGTTTTTCCTTAGCAAAAATTACATCTAATGGTTTATATATATGGATATGATCCCTTATAAAAGGATTTGTTCAGGCATATAATATGTACAATAATGAAGAATATCCAAAACGATATCAGCTAATTTATTTTTATGTTTCCCATTTAATTCTTCCTACTTTTTAAACTTTTATTACATTCTATGTACTTTTTTGTTGTTCACATTTTTATCTGTATATGTTTGTAGTACACAATAACTACAATTGATCATGGGGAGTTGGTGCAGGTCCATACCACATCTTAATCCCTTTTACATCCCCTTCCCACCCCTCCCTCTTCCATTTAAATTTAAAGGTTACTTTTGTAAGTCTAGCTTCTAACCAGTGAGCTTTGAAACCTTTTGTATGTCTTTTCACCTTTCATCTTTCATTTTTTTCTTATAAAAAATGGTAACATGTCTATGAACTATAAAATTTGAGGATTGTAGTAGCAAATACTCATAAAGTCAGAGGTCATCAAATGATAATACTTTAATTGAGTATGTGTAATCTTTTGTTAAGATTCATACATTTGGCCAGGTATGGTAGTGCACACCTGTAATCCCAGCACTTGGGAGGCTGAGGCAGGAAGATTGCTATAAGTGTGAGGCCAGCCTGGGCTGCAGAGTGACTTTAAGGCCAGCCTGAACTGCATAGTGAAACCGTGTCTCCAAGACCAAACAAAACAAGCAAACAAACAAAAGACTCATTTATTTTACCTTGGATGACAGTTTTGTTCTCTTTTTTCCTAAGATCTCAGTGGGTCTATAGCATCCCCAGATGTCAAATTAAACCTTGGTGGAGATTTTATCAAAGAATCTACAGCTACTACATTTCTGAGACAAAGAGGGTATGGCTGGCTTTTGGAAGTTGAAGATGATGATCCCGAAGATAACAAGCCACTTTTGTATGTAAAAATGGTATATGTTTTTGGTTTTAAGAGATTATGGGATGTTTATATTCTTTCCTGTAATGTGAAGACAAATGTGGAAAATCTTAACCTTTTCAGTGAGACTATTGCAGTTTTCAATTTTACTAGTAATTAAAGGAACAAAACTAAAATAGTGATGATGCTATTTTTTATTTGTTATATAACAAAAAGTAAAAGAATGATAATCTTGCCAGGCATGGTGGCATATGCCTATAATCCCAGGACTCTCAGGAGGCTGAGGCAGGAGGATCACTGTGGGTTCCAGGCCAGCTTGGGCTACAAAATGAGTTCAAGGCCAGCCTGAACTGCTGAACCACATAGTGAAACCTTGTCTCAGCAAGCAAACCTTGTATCGTGTACAGCACACACACACACACACACACACACTCCCTCTCCCCCTCCCCGTCCCCCTCCTCCCAGACTTCTTACCTGGGTTTATCTACTGTCTCAAGTAATCATGTAGTCTTTAAAAAAAAAAGAGAAAGAAACCCAGCTTTTGGTTGCTTATTGTTGAAATGCAGATTTAAAACTACTTAGTTTTATTTGATTTGATTTGATTTTTTTTGTGGTACCGGGGATTGAACTCATCAGGACTTTGTGCTTGCCAGGCAGGTGCTTATGCCACTAAGCTATATCCCCAGCCCCTTAGTTTTAAATTATATTTAAATTTAAATTTAGAAATTTAGATTTCTAAAAGGAGTTCTAAAACCTATTATATAGAAAGTCCACAACTGCCTTTGGTACTTAAACTATAGGAAGACTTCTATTTTCTCCATAATTGTGGAATCTTATAATTTTCATGTGAGGGGGGAAAAAAGTAAATTAATAGTTTTGGAACGAAGAACCAACTTTGTAAAACAAGCTTTCCCAGGTTTTTCTTTGTAGTAATTATTAGTGAATTAAAAACAAAATTTTTTCTTAATGTTAGTATACTATATTTCATCACTTCTCAGCCTTTTGGCTGAGATCAAGTGTAATATACTATATTTAATCAAATCTAAGATACTATAGGTTATAAGATGAAGTTATTGTACATATTAATAAAAAGTACCGAAAATAGCATAAAGCTGGGACATCAAAGATCTGTCTTACTGTAAGAATGGGTAAGAAATAACCTATGACAGAAAAAGCAATGAAGTTTGCATCAGTTTGATGTAGAATAGGATGTTGAAAGAAAAAATTTTCCCTGAGAATATAAACCCAACACTAGTTCTGTAGGTTTACAGTCCATAAATTAGTAGAATGGTCCCCAAAACCTCAAGCAGACCATTTAATTTATAGTTGTGTTAAATTGATCATGCCTCCAGGAGACTGGCAAAAGGAAAGTCCGCTCTTAGAAGCACTTGGTTTTACTACAGGCTAATAGCAGTTTTAAGAGTTAAAGACTGAGATACATCCCAACTTTAGAAATACGGAAATAGTGAAACATCTCTATAAGGTTGAGATAGTTCACCTTGGACAGTGAATTATACTTTAAATGCAAATATTTTCATTAACCTGTGGCTATCATATTGTCATTATTTAAACTTAAAAACATTTTCATGCCAGTTATAGTGGCCCACCACTATAATCCCAGCACTCAAGAGGCTGAATTAGAAGATCACCACACATTTGAGGCCAGCCTAGACTAATGGTAAGTTCAGGGCTAGCCTGAACTGCATAACAAGACCCTGTCTCAAAAAGTAAATCCATACATACCTACTTTTGAGGGGTTGGGATGGGAGGTTGAGACTAGGACTTACAATGTATCTCATGCTGACTTCAGACTCTGTGTAGCCCAGACTGGCCTCAAATGCATGAGCACCGTGCCTCAACCTCCTTTGTGCTGGGATTGTAGGGAGGCACCACCATGCCCAGCTGAAATGTTTCTTAAATTGTTTTGTGACTGTCACAGTATTGAGAGGTGTGCACTTTTTGAGAATTCTTTTTAATTATAGGGAAGAACTGGATATCGATCTGAAGGATATTTACTACAAAATCCGATGTGTTTTGATGCCAATGCCATCGCTTGGTTTTAATAGACAAGTGGTGAGAGACAATCCTGACTTTTGGGGTCCTCTGGCTGTTGTCCTTTTCTTTTCAATGATATCATTGTATGGACAATTTAGGGTAAGTATATCTTTTTTCACATAAATTCTAAATTTTTGAACTTCGTATATTAACTGTAATTGTACACTTCTATTTGAGTAGCGTGCCGGGCATGGTGGCACACGCCTGTAATCCTAGCACTTGGGAGGCTGAGGCAGGGGGGTCATTGCGAGTTCAAGACCAGCGTGGGCTACAAAGTGAGCTCAGCGCCAGCCTGAACTGCATAGCGAGACCCTGTCTCAAAAAGACAAAAACAAAAAAATAAATAAAAAGTAGTTGAGGAGTGCTCCGTCTTTGTGTTAGTCGCTTTTGTTTCCTGATGGAGTGTGCCGTGCAAAAGAAACCCCAACACCATCATTTCTTAGTTGTTCGTTTCTAAAACTGTTCTGTAATTTTACAAGGGCAGAGTTCTGCACTTTGATTAGTACTTTCCAAGATTTATCTTGTCATCATGCACATATAAAATACTAATATTTGTAGCCCAATGGGGGTAAAAAGGTGGGACAACTCTTACCGGCTGGAATCAGTGGCCAGAAGAGTTTGCCCCTGTCCTTATTTTTTTCCCAAAAGATGGAGTTTGAAATGTAATATATAATACATAATTGTGTTCCTTCCTTTTATTTATTTTTAATTTTTTTAATGAGCTTTTTCTCGGTATGGTGACGCATGCCTGTACTCCCAGCACTCGGGTAGGCTGTGGTCAGCCTGAACTACACAGCGAGACCCTGTCTCCAAAAAAAAAAAAGTTGTTACTCAGTGCGGGTGAATTGAATGTTTTCTCATGACTGGATTGGGGTGTGCATGTTGACGAGATTACCACAGAAAGGACATTGTGCTCCTCTCTGCATACAAACAGAGTGTGTGATGCTGTTATTACAGTGCTGGTGATATTAGCCTCGATTACTTGGTTAAGGGATAGAATATTTCTGTCCACTTCCTTTACTGTGAAGTAGCTGTATTTCTCTTCAAAATTCTCTTAATTCTGAGATACTGTGCAGTTTACAGATGTCCTGTTTCTTATTCTGTTGCCTACTAACTTTACTGCTCATCAGTGAGTCTCACGTGCAGCAGTTTTAACTGTGGTATTTACTGAGTGGTGGTTTTTCCTATTTCTTTCATTCCTTCCACATTTGTTAATTGATATTCGCTAAGGAACTACTGTCCCTTTGTTCCCATTACTTATTCATTTACTGTATTCATGTCAGTATAGGTTCATGAATATTTTATTCTCCAGGTTATAGTCCCGAATTGTCATTTATTTTATTGCTCACATGGTTCCATCTTGAGCCATTGGGTACTCTTAGGTGTCCTTTAACATCCCATCATTTTTTTTTACCACTTTTCTGTCCTGTGACTCCTCAAAGTGTTCTAAGCTAATCTTGTATTTTACCCACTTGAGCTCTTGAAGGGACCATTTCGCAAAGGAATCTTAGTTCCTTTAATTGGAGCGTATTTAGAGACCAAGACCTGAGCAGTCTGTTTTTATTGGTAGTGCAGTGTTATTTCCAGACCCTCCCAAAATATAATTTTAAATCTATGCATGTATCATTAAACTAAGTCTGAGAAGTTAAAATTCTTGAAATGCCTTCCATATTCTATTACTTCGATAAATGTGTAACATAAGTTTCAAAGACTTCTAGAGAAGACTGACAGGTTGCTTGAATATAAATTTTCTTTTCAGGCTGGGCATGGTGGTGCACACCTGTAATCCCAGCCCTCAGGAGGCTGAGGCAGGAGGATCATTGTGAGTTTGAGGCCATTCTGGGCTACAAAGTAAGCTCAAGATCAGCCTGAACTGCATAGTGAGACCCTGTCTCAAAAATACAAAAAAAAATTCTTTTCAGGATACTATAAACCAATGATGATGAACCATTTAGGGCAGTGATGGTAAACCTGTGGCCTGTGTGCCACAGCGGGCTGTTCATTATTGAAAGCCAATGTTGGTTTAGAGCTTTTAATGATGCAAACAGCTCACTGCGGCATGTATGCCATATGTTTGCCACTACTGCCATAAACTAAGGGGTTATTAGTAAACACTTTTTTTAATAGTTACATGCTTTGAAATGCTGAGCTTTCCTTAAGACAAATGATATTTGCTAAATTTTCAATTTGATTATAAAATTGTGTTATATATTATATTCTTATTAAGTTTAGGAAAGATACCTGAGAACTCATATGTGTTTCTGTGACCTACACCCACACACATCAAACTATTGTAAATGGTAGAGAATTGAATTCCTAAAAAGTTAACAGCTTGCTTCATGCAATAATACTGATTATATGAATTTTTTTCCCCTTAAAGGTGGTCTCATGGATCATAACCATTTGGATATTTGGCTCCCTGACAATTTTCCTACTGGCTAGAGTTCTTGGCGGAGAAGTAAGTAGTTAACTTTCAAAGTACTCTTTTTTATGGTAAGCATTATTTTTGATATTATAGATACCATCATTATGTACACTGATTATAATGGTTTCTGGTCGCAGATTTGCTTTAAACTTAGTCTAGTTCCTCTGAGATGATCAACATATTAGAATTGTGTTTACTCAATAAATGTTACAAAGTTTGTAAAGGAAGGATCCCATTCCTCTTAACAAATAATGTGTAGGTTTTCAGGCAAACATAGTTTATTTTTTTATAGCAGTTCTCAGGCCCCATAGGGTTCCTTTTTTTTTTTTTGGTACAGGGAATTGAACTCATGACCTCAGGCTTGCCAGGCAAGCGCTTATGCTGCTGAGCTATATCCCCAGCCCCTTGTAGGGTTTCTTCATGTGAATTATATCTGTCAATATATACCATTTTACATTTTAAATGATTTAAAATATATATTCACATAAAGCTATCTCCATTTTAACATAAAAATACATTTTAAAGAAAACCACCGGGCTGGGGATATAGCTCAGTGGAATAAGCGCCTGCCTAGCAAGCGCAGGGTCCTGAGTTTGATCCCCAGTACTGCAAAAAAAAAAAAAAAAGAAAACCACCGTGCCTTTCCAAAAATAAAAAAGTTAATGAGAAGAGTGACATGCTTTAGATTTTTGCAAATAGCTTTAATGTCTGATTCAATGGAAACTAGGTACTTAAGATCTAGTTTCTGCATTCATTTGGTTTTCTTGTTAGGTTTAAGTAAATTAAGAAAATAAAGTCTCATATAGGTAAATAATTAGAAAAGAGACTTTGTTTTGCTGTTACTGTTTTTAGTCTTTCTTTTTTAAAAGTCCCTGGTACTGGGGATTGAACTGGGGAAGTACTGAGCTCTATCTTCATCCCAGTTTATTTTTGTATTTTGAGACAGGGTCTCACTGAGTTGCCCCAGACTGGTGTCCCACTTGTAAGCCTCTTGCCCCAGGCCCCTGATTTACTGAGATTACAGGGGTGTGGATTACAGAGAGAAGTTTAATAGCTTTCCAGATGTGAATACTCTTCTCTGATGCTATACCAAAATTCAATAACTAGTAGTTTTCTTTTTTATTAGTAGTAGTTATACAATGGAATACTACTCTGCCATATACAAGAACAAGTTTCAGACATTTCTAGCTAAATGGATGCACTCGAGGCCATACCCTTAAGTGAAATAAATCAAACATACATGTGTAAATACTATATTGTTTCTCAAATGTCAGAAACCAAAAGTGTAAATAAGGATCAAAATGTATAATAGATATTGTGAAGTAGGAAGAAAGTATTCAAATGGAAAGGGGAGGGGGAGGGGAAATGAGAAAAGGAAAAAATAGAAACAAAGCTTTTATAAATAAGAGAAGGGAGATTGAAGGGAAGGTAAGGAAATGGGAAAAAGAAAGAATCAAGTTACATCATGTACAGGTACAAATTCTCTGTAATGAATGTGATCATTATGTATACCTAAAATGTACCAATTAACTTAATTAATTAAAAATAAATATGCCTCAGCTGGGCATGGTGGCACATGCCTGTAATCCCAGCACTTGGGAGGATCGTTGGAACTTTGAGAGCAGCCTTGGCTACAAAGTGAGCTAAAGGCCAGGCTGAACTGCATAGAGAGACCCTGTCTCAAAAAGACCAAAAATAAATAAGTAACTAAGTAAGTAAGCCAGCAAGCCATCCAGGCACGGTGGCCCACTCCTATAATCCCCACACCCGGGAGGCTGAGGCAGGAGGATAACTATGAGTTTGAGGCCAGCCTGGACTATATAAGCAAGTTCAAGGCTAGCCTGTACTACATAGTGAGACCTTGTCTCATAAGTAGATAGACAGACAGTACATGTTTGGGGCACATCGTGAGCGTGTCCATGGTAGGTAGTCAGTGTGTGTATATGACACGTCTGAGTTCTTTTCGTATCTCCTTTTTTCCCCTCCTAACACCTCACAGTCCTCTTCCCATTGGTGGAAGATCTGTCTCTCTGTTTTCTACTATGCATCCTCTACTTGGCTCTCTATTTAGACTTTGAGTTTTTCTTATAAGTGAAATATAATTTTTATTTTAATTTTTTTGGTACCAGGAATTGAACTTGGGACCTTGCACTTACCAGGCAGGCACTTATGTCCCTGAGCTATATTCCTAGCCCTGAGAAATACAATTTTTAAGCCGATGTGTCTGATTTATTTCACTTAATATTATGTTCAAGGTGCAACATTTTTCTACAAATGACTTAAATTAATGATTTATAGCATAGTAGTACTCCCGTGTACATAAATAACCACATTTTCTTCACCGATTCATTTGTTGATGTGTATATAGGCTGCTTCCAGTCCTGTAGCATCTTAAAGATTTATTGAAGTGTGGTATCTCAAACTGTGTCAATGAACTTTTTATACTGTTTTATTAAATTTCTTTGAATGGAGCTTTTTTAGGCATGATTTTGTAGCATCATATATTGGTGTTCTAGAAAATATTATGAGTTCCTTAAGTTTTGTACATATTTTAAACATTGACCTTTTTTTCCTTTTAGACAGTGTCTCACTCCTATTATGTAGTGTAGATTGGCCTTGAACTCACTGTGTAGCCCAGCTTAGCCTCAAACATACAGTGATGCTCCTGCCTCAGCCTTCCCAGTGCTGGGATTATAGGCATGTGCCACCATGCTTGGTTAAGTTATTTTATTATGTAATATTTTTAAAAATCACATTTATTAATATCACCACCTGTCTCATCAGAAAAGACTATATTGGAAAACTTATATAAGTGGACACAAGTTTTTAATTCAGATTTTTGTTGGAAATCTAAAATTTTATCATTTACAACAAATGCTGAGTTTTTTTTTGTTTTTTAAAGACAAAAGAATGCAAACATATCAACAACCAAACAGACATAAACCAGAATAACACAAAAACAATAAAGGAAATACAAAATTATACAGAAGATAGTAGGGAATTAATGATGGTTGCTGTATTACATAATGTCATCTTCGCATTTGTTACTCAGACAAATAAAGACACGTACAATTAATCAAACAATTTATTCCTCCCTCATCTCCGTTGTTTTCCCACCCAATCAGTCATCTTCCCTCTGATAATAACTGTACTTTTTTATTTTATTCATTCCCTCAGGCTCTCACATTGGGAAGACACATGGCTGCTTCAAGTTATGCTACAACAAACATGGGTGCATACAAATTACTATGGCACTATGTGGAAAAACACCCAACCTCAATGATGATACATAGACAGGGGCCCAGGCAGACTATGATCAATACTGCACTGACAAGCACTGGAGGGCCTCAGGGGTCTGGTCGGGTCAGTGGAGTTGCCCCAGCAAACCGCCAGGCTGTGCTCCAATGTGGCATGCCCAGGGGCCCAGTTGAGTCCACGGGATTACCCCCATGTACTGCCAGCCAGGCTCCGCCCTGTCGCCACATACCCGGGGACCTGGTCCAGGTCCTCAGGATTTTCGTGTAGCCTGCGGAGGAAACCGCCTCCCCACTATAGGCTGCTGAGCTTCCTGTCAAGGCCTCTGGAGTCCTCTCATAGGCTATCAGTGTGTCCCTGCAGGCCGCCTGTGACTCTTTGGAGACTATCCCTACCCAGCTAGAGGACCGGGTCTGCACCTTACTTCCAGGTCCTCACCTCCTCCCACCTCTCGTTCTCCAGTGCTACCACTCCCCACCCCTTACACAGTTGGGCATTGGGCACCCTGTCGATGCTGGGCACAAGTGGGATGAGGTCTCCCCCACTGTGCTCACTGAGGTAGTCCAGTGTGTGTACTAAGTTTAGTTATTAGTTCTAGGAGACAACTGGAGGAATTTCTCGGGTCTTCTGTGTAGAGTATGTTGTCATCTCTTGGTCTCCAGGGAGACTGCTGCTTTTCGTATAATTTGTCACTATGGGTTCATACAAGGTTCATTTATGCAAGTGGTATGAAGTGCCTCTTGGTGCTCATATTAGTAGTTTAAAGTGGGTCCTGAAGCCTGTGGACTCAACCCGTTACTGTCGGGAGCACATGTTGGGTGCAAGAGGTGCCAAGTCTTAAGGTGCTCACAGAGGGAGTTCAGGGTAGGAGCTGGAACCCGGTACCTCAGCTCCTGTTTCCTGCTTGGTGTTGGAGTGAGAAGGGCGCAGGGCCATCTGGCCCACCTCCCATCTGCAGCTCTCTTTTACTGTTGTGGTCCAGTTCCCGTTTACTCATTGGCTGGATCCCCAGCTATTGCCATGGCCCTAGGATCGCTGCTGCTGCTCTCTGCTGGTAGTTGCTCTCACAGCGGAGAGGTAGCAGGCCACAGCCTTGGGGCAGGCGCAGAGCTGGGTGTGGCGTGCTGTGTACTGGTTCAGGTGTCTCTGCCTGGCCTCAGGTCACAGCACAGTGGGCATTATGCTTGAATGGCTGTTGTACCTTTTCATTGTCAAGCTGGGTTCGACAACACCTCCCAACTGCCACTGCTTCTTTTCCAGGCTGCACTTTCTCTGCTCTGGTTGTGGCCCAGCTCTCGGAATTCCGCTCTCCTCTGGCTGAGTCGGGGGCTCCCACAAGCACGGGCTTCTGAAGCTGAAGCTGCGAGTGTAGGAATGAGGGAGCGGGCCAAGGGTGTGTGTGGAGCGGTGACTCCCTCTTTCTCGTCTTCCTCTTCTTCAAACTGCACCATGGCGGCCACCCGAGCTTTTCCTCAGGGAGGGATCTTGTTTGCTCTTTCTGAGGGCTTCAATTCTCATTTCAAATCCTTCCTGGGACTGGGGGACCTGTTTCTCTCCTTCTTGTCTTTCTCATGTCGCTATATTCCAATGTCTGGATGGTGTTCCTACAAGAGGATCCTTCTCTGCTGCTTACCCAGTTGCCATCTTTCCGGAAGTCCCCAAGTTGGATTTTTTGAAATAGCAGACTATTCATTTTCAAGAACACGCTTGCCATACCCAAGTATGAATAATCATAATTTATCACTTGTCTTTACAAGCAAAAATGATATTCCATAGAAAACCTGTCGACCTCAATTCTTCACTCAGTCACACATTTTATTCCTTTGGATGACTACTCAATCACCATTCAGCAGAATATTAAAAAGACATATACTCAGAAGCTTGAAATTTAATAAAGTTAATATTTCAATACACAATCACCACCACCACCCTTGTATTGGGAATTGAACACAGGGTCTCACATGCTGGGCAAACACGATACCCCTTAACTACCTCTACCACCACACACGGTATTTTGTCAGCGAGACAAGGTCCCACAAGTTGCTTCTTGAATTTTCCATCCTCCTGTCATACCTTCCCAGAGTGCTAGGACCACAGGTATGCACTTCCGTGCCCAGCTCCCCTTTTTTGTTTTGAGTCAGTGTCTTGCCTAGTCCCTGGACTATCCTCAGTCTTGCAGTCCTCCTGCCTCAGCCGCTGCACTACATGGGATTACAGGCATGCAGCAACATGCCTACCTCCATGGTTACTGCATTCATACATAAAAACTGGCTGTTATTTTTCTGCAAGAATGTGGTAGTAAAGAACATAGTGACTGCTAATAGAATTTGTAGCACCTCGATTTGTGCTAAGGAAATAGCAAATTTACTCACATTGTTTGTGTCCTCTTAGTGCCAGTACCAATCCAATGAAAAAGGCAAATGTGTTTTGTTTCTGTTTTTGGTTTTATTTTGAGACAAGGTTTCACTATATAGTTCACTATGAACTCACTATGTAGCCTAGACTGGCCTTGGAACTCAGAGCGGTCCTCCTGCCTCAGCCTCCCAAGAGTTAGGATTCCAGGTGTGCACCACCATGCCCAGCAATGTTTTGTTAGTATTATTAAAAATATAGTTTTGACTTTACAGCCTGATGAAAAAGTTTCTAGGATTCCCAGGGGTCCACAGGGCACATTGAAAACCACTACTGTATTAAATATGTGACTTTCTGAATTACTGTAAAGCTAGAAATTCTAGCAACTTATTTTGTAGAGAGAGAGTAAAACAGAAGTTGCCAGAGGCAGTTAAGATATGTATTTTGGTTCATACCAGGCTAATTCTATGAATATCAAACCTTAAATGCAGAAGAAACCCTGTGCATGCTTGGTGGAGACATCTGCTTTTTTTTTTTTTGGTACCAGGAATTGAACTCAGGACCTTGCACTTGTGAGGCAGATGCTTATGCCACTGAGCTATATCCCCACCCTGCCAAGCTTATTACTTAGTTCTAGTTCATCTTTTTAGCTTCCAAACTAATGTTACTGTTATCTTGTCTCCTATTTATGCCTCATGAAAGGGAGTCTCCTTTTTCCCTTCCCTTCTATTGGAGTTTCAGAAGATAATTAGTATAATTATACTATATATGTAATAGATGTATATGCTCAGTCCAACATCTTTTTTTTTTTTTTTTAATCTTTTTGAGATGGGGCCTCACTATGCATTTAGGCTGGTCTTGAGCTCACTTTGTAGCCTAGGCTGGCCTCAAACTCTCAACAATCCTCTTGCCTCAGCCACTTGAAGTGCTGAGATTACAGGTGTGTGTCACCATGCCTAGCTTCAATCCAACATCTTAACCTAAGGATAAAAGAAACTTACAGTAGTATCTGTGAAACTTTTTCATTCTGCATAGAGAAATATTTAATAATTCTGATAAACATTTAAAATTACATTTGTTTGTATATTATTTTTATATCTTAGACAAACCTAGTATGTTTATATGAAAATAGATTTCACTAAATTTAATTTTGGACTTCAATATAGGAGTGAAAGTTTACTTGAACTTTCCTGAGCAAAACACTTGTTGGTCTCATTAAGAATCGGTCATAATGGGTACAGCACAATAATGCCTACTTCATGGCGCTGTACTTCAGTTGATCTTCACAGCACTGAAGCTGTGTCTAGAAACTTGGAGCAGAGAAGTCACTAAAAAATATTTTTCTCTTTGGTCTCTTCTAGATACCCTTCTTTCCCTCTAGACTGAATTTGTTGCATCTAGCTTCCTGGGACCTTAGTTTTGTTTTTTAATCTGAATGGAATGATTGTGGCCCCTTTAAGTAATTTTCCTACAATATAGGGAAAGTAGTGGAAAAGACCTGTGTAGAGGTACACTAAAGGTAATCAGAGATACAGTCTTAAAGTTTAAGAGAGATAAGGCTGGACATGTAGAGTTGGATGTCGTCAACACGTGGACCCTAATAGCAACCATGATGGCTAGTGGAGGGGCCGGGAACCCAGCCGACCCCCATAATGTGATCATTTGTAATACGGCAGACCTTGACATTGTTTGATTCCTTCTCTTCTCACACTGAGCACAACAGAATGTGTGATGTTTAATGGTGAATAAAATGAGTTTCTTGATTTCTATGATATTTATTTAAATTTTTGAAAATTCACAGGTTGCATATGGCCAAGTTCTTGGAGTTATAGGATATTCATTGCTTCCTCTCATTGTAATAGCCCCTGTACTTCTGGTGGTTGGATCATTTGAAGTGGTGTCTACACTTATAAAAGTAAGTTGTATGATAGAAATTATATAAAGCAGTTTATTATTTTCTAGTAGCAAAACGTACACTAGGCTTCTGGCTAAGAATCTTGTTTTGGAACAGAGACCTTCTGTACCAACTCACAGTATTTTTTTCCTTTAATCACCAGAAATTATGAACTACTTCTGGAAGGAAAAACAAAAGCAAATTGAAGTTCAGGACATTATAGTCAGAATTTTTAATACTGAATTTTCTTGTCGGTGTTTATAACACAAGCTCATCTGACTTAGATTTTGAAGGGGAGGGGCCAGGGATATATAGTCAATGCCACAGCACATATCTGGCAAGTGCAAGGTGGTGAGTTCAATTCCCAGTACCAAACAAAACAAAACAAAAATAATGACAAGATTTTGGAGGGAATATTTAAAATTTCACTTACATTTATTTATTTATTTATTTATTTATTTATTTATTTATTGTGTCTTGTGCTGGGATTACAGGCGTATGCCACCACACCCAGCTCAAGATGGGATTGTGTAGTGCACTTCACACAGGCCTTGAACTGGGGGTTACCCTCCTGCCTCAGCCTTTTGAGTACTGGGACTACAGGCATGCGCCACCACACTCAGCTTAGAACTATTACTATGTAGTGTCCACACTAAAATATTTTTAAATAGACATGTTTCCAGTAAATTTGATTTTTTGTAATGCCAATGCTAAGTTAATGTGTATATGTTTTAAACATTTACTGATATAAATATTAATATATGGTAGCATTAATTTCTTTTTATTAGTGTTGAAAATAAATGCTGTAGTATTATATATATATATATATATTTGGTTTTTTTTACATACATGTTTACTATAGCAAATGTAGTTTTTTCTGTATGGGCATAAAACTTTTTAAGACTACCATATTTGTTTCTGTTTTGTTTTGATTTGTTTTGTTTTAAGACAGGATCTCGCTGTTCAGTTCAGGCTGGCCTTGAGCTCACTTTGTAGTCCAGGCTGGTTTCAAACTCATAGAGATCCTCCTGCCTCAGCCTCCTGAGTGCTGGGATTACAAGCAAGACTACCACATTTGATTTTCTTTGCTTTTGTTGTTTTTAAGACAGGGTCTCAAAAAATGTATATATATAAGACAGGGTCTCACTATGTAGTTCAGGCTCATTTTGCAGTCACTGCGTAGTGCAGGCTGGCCCCAAACTTGTGGCAAGCTCCACCATGCTGAGCCAAGGCCACTACTTTTAAAACTAGTATTTTGGAAGGAATTTTTGTTGTTTGTTTTTTGTTTTGAGGTGAGGTCTTAGTATGTAGTTCATGATGGCCTTGAACTGAGGGTTATTCTTCTGCCTTAGCCTAAGTGCTGAGATTACAGGCATATGCCACTATACCCAGCTTAGAACTATTACTATGTAGTGTCCACACTAAAGTGTTTTTAAATAGTCAGAGCTGCGCTGGGGAGATAGCTCAGTGGAATAAGCACCTGTCTGGCAAGTGCAAGGTCCTGAGTTCAATCCCTAGTACTGCCAAAAAAAAAAAAAAAATTAAATAGAGCCTCCTCATGTTGATGAGATCTGATTTTATTTAAAGTTTATTAGCAAGTTCCAATGTGAAATAAATACTCCTTTTATAATTTGGCACCTATAGGCTACTACTGTTACATAAGCATTGGGTATTATAAAAGTGTATATTTTATAGCCAGTCCATTCTGAAATTAAATTCTGGTTCTGCCCCTTTTTGTCATCTCGCCTTTTGGAGACATCTTAACTTTCCTTACCCTGAATGTATTCTTTTTTGGGAGGCAGTACCAGAAGTCAAACTCAGGACCTCACCAAGCAGACACTGCCCCACTGAGCTAGATCACCAGTCCTGGATTTTTTCTTTTTTTTCCTGGACTTATTCATAACAATAGGAATCTTCACTGTTTTTTAAGAGTTTGTGCAAAGATTTGAAGTATTTGATAGACACTTACATGATAGCTGCTGTTATTACAAATATAAAAGATTGGGGCTGGGGATATAGCTCAGTGGAATAAGTGCCTGCCTAGCAAGCGCAGGGTCCTGAGTTCGATCCCCAGTACCGCCCCCCCCCAAAAAAAAGATTATTTTGAGGTCACCTTTGTATGTTTGAATTGTTTGAACAGTTGGGAGGCCAGGAAAATGTTGCTTTGTGTGTGTGCGTGTGCGTGTGCGTGTGCGTGTGTGTGTGTGTGTGTGTGTGTGTGATACTGGGGATTGAAATCAGGGCTTTATGCATGCTAGGCCTAGCTCAAAAATGTTACTTTTGACCCTAAAAAAAATTTTTTTTGTGATCCTAGGGATTGAACCTGGGACCTAGCACATGGTAGGCAAATGTTTCACCACTGAGCTATACCCTAGTCCAAATCTTTTCATTTTAATGAGCATTTTAAAAACTTAAATTCTTACAGAGCAGCAGCAGCAGCCAAGCTCATGCTTCTCCTTGATTATTCCAGCTTTGGTAAATAGGCCCCTGTACTCAGTCACTTAGACTCATTCTCTGCTGTGCTGTTTTACCTGGGTTAAACTGGCTTGAATATTTCAGAAAATACTCCTAAAATTGCTAAAACTGTTGTCCTCGGGTAATTTTTAGTCACTCTACTCAAGTCAAAGTCAATTCTTAATCTTTATATAACATAAATATTATTATAAAATAGGAAATATTTTCTATCCAAAAAATTCAGGGTAAAATTGAGTTTCTTAAAGTTACTTTTAACCGGGCATGGTAGCATACACCTAGAATCCCAGCACTCGGGAAGCTGAGGCAGGAGGAGCATTGTGAGCTCAAGGCCAGCCTGAATTGCATGGTGAGACCCTGTCTCAAAAAGACAAAAAAATAAAAATTACTTTTAGAGCCAAGCGTGGTGGCACACACCTGTGATCCCAGTACTCAGGAGGCTGAAGCAGGAGGATCACGGTGAGTTTAATGCCAGCCTGGGGTACATAGTGAGTTTCAAGGGCAGCCTGAACTGCATAGCGCGACTCTGTCTCAAAAAGAAGATTGTATAATCTTTATTGGGTAAGTTGTTATATGTGCTTTTAATTTCAGTCCAAGATTTGTTGTGGCTTTTTTGGCGGTACCAGGGATCAGTCCAAGATTTGTTGAGAAATATGTTATTCCAAAATGCTCATCAGTTAACTCTAGCTAGAACCATTTATAACAGCAGTAACAAAAACTAATAATGACATACAAGTTTGGTCATGCTTTTATTTTATATATTTCATTATACTTTGCTGTGTTTCAACTATGTTTTCTTTTTTTTTCTTTCTCTTTTTTTTTTAACATCCTGAGGATTGAACCCAGGGAGCACTGACTTATATCCCCAGCCCTTTTATTTATGTATGTAATGTATTTATGTGCATCTTTATTTATGTATTTTTAGTTAGGGTTCTCTTTTGGTTTTTTGTTTTAATACCATAGCAAGTACTCTGCCATTGAGCTACATCCCAGCCATTTGGTTTTAGTTTGTGACATGGTCTCAAGTACTTAAGTTGACCCGGACACACTGAAAATTGGGATCTTGGCTCAGTCTCTTTAGGTGTTTTTGGGTGTTTTTTGTTTTGTTTTGTTTGTGGTACCGGGGACCGAACTCAGGACCTTGTGCTTGCCAAGCAGGCGCTTATTCCACTGAGCTATATCCCTAGCCTGGCTCAGTCTCTTTAGTACTTGGGATTAAAAATACATGTCACCAAGCCATCGGCCACCACCACCTTCCCCCTCCTCCTCCTCATCTTCTTTCTCTTCCTTTCCCCCTTGGCAGTACTGGGGATTGAACTCAGACCTTTCTTACTAAGTTATATCCCCAAACCATTTTTTTATTTTGAGATAGAGTCTCACTGAGTTAATAAATTTCCTTGGCTGGGTTTGAACTTGGAATCTTCCTGCCTCAGCCTCTTAGAAAGGTGGGATACAAATGTGTACCAGCCTACATGGCCACTTTTTTTTTTTTTTAAGTTTAAAAAGCATAGTAGAAAATTGGACCATCCCAAATATATTTTCAGCCAGTCTGCAGTATTGTTTTCTTCTTAAAAACAAAAAACCCCCTCTATCAGTGGTCCTCAGCTGAAGTCAGTTGGCTCGCAGGTGACGCTTCACAAAGTCTCAGGCATTTTCGAGTGCTGCTGATGGGGAGGAGGATGTTACTAGCATCTCGGGGTAGAAGTCAGGTGTGCTGTTAAGCACCCAATAGTACATTGGACAACACCAGCAAAGAATTATTCTCCCCAAAATGTCAGTAATGAAGCCTGAGAAGCTCTGCTTTGCCAAGCTCATGTCAATTTTCATAATTTCTTCCCTTGAATTTTCATTTATGCTCTAATATCTTTGATGACTAATTAATAGATACTCCAGTAGAAGTAATTTAAGGTGATGTATAATCAGAAAACTACACTATGTTTTATTTAGTGAAACTCTTGACCAAAATGTGACCTTTTTCTTCTTTTTTATTTAATCCTGTACTTCTACCTCTTCCTAGGAAAACATTGTGATACTTACATAGTGTATAAAATTTCACTTAATCTGTTTCTCTGCTTCTTAAATGGAAATTTTTTTACTTTTCAGGGATATGTTTTGTTTCAGTATTTGCTCTAGTAGTACTGGTGTCTTTTTACTTTCTTTCAAGAAACTTCCCTGGTCATAGAGCCAGGTATGATGGCACACACCTGTAATCTCTGCTCCTTAGAATGCTGAGACAGAAGGATCACCAAGTTCAAGGCTGAAATGGGCAGGTTAGCAAGACTTTGTCTCAGATTTTTCTTTTTTCTTTTTCTTTTTTTTTTTTTTGAGTCAGAGTCTTGCTATGTAATTTAAAGTGGTCATGAACTCACTAGAGTGTGGTCCAGGCTGGTCTTGAACTCAGGGCAATCCTCCTGCTTCAGCCTCTCAAATGCTGAGATTACAGGTATGTATCACCATGCGCATAAAATGATTTTTTTAGCTACAAAATGAGATGAGACACAGCGTAGCCTTCCCTGCGTTCAAACCCCTATATGGGGATATGGGCTTGCTTCATATAATCACCAGGGACACTTGTTGAAAAGGTTGATAACTAGACCTTTCTTTTAGGAATTCAAATTGAGCAGAACGAAAGCACCCCAAGTTTCTTTTAATAGGTATCCTAAGTGATTGTTATGATCAGACAGACATTTTGACTTTTTTTGTTTTTGGTTTGGTGTTTTTGAGAGAAGGTCTCACTATATAGTTCAAACTGGCCTTGAACTCACTGTGTAGTCCAGGCTGGCCTCGCAGTTGTGGTGACCTGCCTCAGGCTCCTGAGTGCTGGGATTATAGGCATGTGTTACCACGCCTGGCAGGTTTGATTTTACAAAGACCACATTCACAGAAGTTAAGGAACAGAGTAAAGATGAAATGTTTTTAACAGTCTTAATAAGTTTTACTATTTACCACAGTTGGCAGCTGTTTTTAAAAGTAGTGTAAACATGATGTTTACTCTATGATGTCCAAAACGTTGATTGCTAATATGCTGCCTTTTGTCTTTTTTCTTCCGTAGCTGTTTGGCGTGTTTTGGGCTGCCTACAGTGCTGCTTCATTGTTGGTGGGTGAAGAATTCAAGACCAAGAAGCCTCTCCTGATTTATCCAATCTTTTTATTATACATCTACTTTTTGTCCTTATATACTGGGGTGTGATCCAAATCATACATGAGTAGAAAAAGACAATGTTACCTTTGATGTGGGCTGGGAATTCTTGCTGAAGAGATTGGAGAAAACGTTGGTAAAATTTTACATGTTTCAGATGTAAAGGTAGGTTGAAGGTCTTTTTTAAACAATATTTTTTGTATTTAATTAAACATTTGCAATTACCTGGGATTTTTTAGTCAGAATTCTAAATTCTGTTTAATGCTTCATATTCCAGTGAATAAAATATAAAAGCATTGTGTTTTTAAGATTGTGTCAATGTTCACAGGCTTTTTGTGTCCAAAGCTGTGCCAAAAGCACCTGGATTGGTAACTATATTTCACTTGAAAGGTAAATTTGACAACATCCTGATAATCTAAAAGTGCAATTTTTTTCTTTAAAGAATTTACTCCTGCATTGCGGATCCTGTAGATATATATTTATATTTATACATATATATTTATGAAATAATTCTTATTATTCACAATATATATTTCTGAATAACCTAAAATTTAAGATATTAAACCTGATGCTTAAACTTTAATTTGGCCATTAACCTTTTTTTATTTAAGAAGTTAAATTTGTGTTTTTAATGTGTTTTTAAAATTAGAGTTGCTGATACAGATTTGGTTTGTGTGGATGTGCTTTTGAAAACCAGGTTTGAATGTCTAAATGTCTGATTTAAACTTCCAGTTTATCCTTTTGACTAAAGGACCAAGAGATACAAAAGATATGGCATTCATTAAAATCATTAATAAAGAGAAGAACAATAATATTTATAGCATTAGTAAATATTTTTTAAGCAGTACTTCCAAATCAGAAGTTATGGGGAAAAGACAAACCGTTGTGGTCCTGAGCAATATTATATAAAGTAGAAAACAATAAAATGTTTTCCAGTGGTGTGTTTTGTTCTACAACACCTTGTCCTGTATTCCTTGGTATTTTAACAAATATCAGGCACTCACTAACAAATGTACAATTTTTGCTAAGGAAAATACTGAATTCTTATTGGTGAATTTTTTTGTAAATGATTCATAGATTCTATGTATACTTTAATATTATTTTGTACAGCAGATAAAAACACTTTGTGCTGTAGTGTAGCTTATTGGTAGAGCATTTGCCTAGAATGCTCAAGGCCCTGAGTTCTCCCTCCATCATATCATGCCCCCCACACACTGGAAAGAAAAAGTACTAACCTTTCTGCTCTTACCGGGAAGGGGTAGCTGCAGTTCTTAACATAACATGGTCATCTCATGATATGTGTGCCGTTATCAAACTTACCCATCAGGAGCATATTGTTCAGCACCTTTGAATCAAGCTGACAGACTCACAAGGTATCAAGTCCAGAGCTTTACCTTTCCCACACAGCC
The DNA here is from genome assembly GCA_004027595.1 of Dinomys branickii. NCBI lineage: Eukaryota > Metazoa > Chordata > Mammalia > Rodentia > Dinomyidae > Dinomys > Dinomys branickii. The sequence goes on along the minus strand of PVLD010013018.1, from coordinate 35,879 downwards.
TAAATGTAGAAAGCTAAGGCTCACTGTATTTATGTTTTTGTTATGTGAGGATTGAAACCAGGGCCATACACTAACTAGGGAAATGTACTCCTGGCTCCAAAATGCTTATTTTAAGCTACAAAAAAAATGTGAAACACTTTTGTGGTAGAATACAGAAAATTACATATGCTAATTTTTAAAAACAGACTTCAGTAAACAGAACTACCAGTGATGTGAAATTTCTAGAACTTAATGTGACATAATAGAGAATGTCATGAGTAGAGAAGGGTCTGTGACTACAGAAGCCACAGATAAACGTCACACCCTAAATTCCCCAAGTCAGTGTTTGGTGTTCATGCTACTGACTGGAGTGTTCCTCACACAGATGGAGGGCAGGACCAGCTCGTGGAATTTTACTCAGTGACAAATCAAGGCATTTTCTGACTACCTCTATCAAAATTGTTTTAATTTTTTTTATTTATCATTGCTTTTAGATGTGTGTAAAGTGTTCACTTACATGGATCACATTTATTCCTAATGATATAGGACAAAGATGTAAACCTTTTAGAGCTTTCGGTGATACAAATAGTCTGCTACAGCACGGGTGCAATAGGTTTGCTAGCATTGATACAGGATAAAATGAAATATTCATCCTTTAAAGTAATAGCGCTTAATCCTGAGAACTGGTTTGTTTAGTGTATATATAAATAGAATTTATAATGTTTCAAGGTCAGTGAATGTCATTTTCATGAGCTAAAATGAAAAGTAGTTAAAACAGGTTGTCAGGGTTTTTTTTTTTTTTTTTTTTTTGTCTTTTTGAGACAGGGTCTCTGTGCAGTTGAGGCTGGCCTTGAGCTCACTTTGTAGCTCAGGTTGGTCTCAAACTGGCAATGATCTTCTTGCCTCAGCCTCCCGAGTGCTGGGATTACAGGTGTGTGCCACCACGCCCAGCCAGGTTGTCAGTTTAAAAACATGGTTAAAGATACATGCAAGATTCTGTTCTGCTCTATTGCATTCATCAGGCTTGCCGTCACAGGGTCCAAACTACATAACACTTGCAATTTAGGGAGGATTAATTTGGCTCAGAGTTCCAGAGGTTTCAGTCCATGGGTGACTGGCTTCAAGCCAGGGGGTGTGGCAGAAAGGTGTGCTGGAGTAAAGCCACTCTCTTCTTGGTGTGCGAACCGCGGGGTGGGGAGTAACACTACAGAGGAAAGGCCCCTGGACCAGACAAGTACCTGAAGTTTTGCCGCACAGCCCACCCAGACACACCTAGAAGAGTGCTTTATTGTCCCCTGACAGCTCCTAAGCCAATGAAGTTAATAATGTAACTTAATTGTCATTCTAATGGCAAGTGGACCATAAAAAATTGACTGTCCTCGAATTTTTATGTAATAATATTTCTATGTCTTACTAATTTTAAACCATGACTTTCAACCTAATAGTGTTTCTAGACAGAATTAGCCAGATACAGGTATATCCTTTGTCTCGTGTGTGTGTGTGTGTGTGTGTGTGTGTGTGTGTGTGTGTGTGTGTGGCATGCACCTGATGAATGCACCCAAAAAGTATGAGAGACATGTTTACTTCACTTTCAAATTTATTCTAAAATAAGTGAACTTTTGATTAAAAACCAGTCTATATAATCGAATTTTGTGTGAAAAGTAAAAGTTTTATGAACCTTGATAAATTGTGCTTATTTATAAGGCCTGTAATACAGTTTTATATAGAATGTGACCATTTCCAAAAACTCCAAATTAATATTTTAATGTAAGAGCTTGAAATTACTGGACATTTGCATTGATTAAAATACAAAGTACATATTTTTGTTTAGTTTAAATCTTAATCATTTATTTTCAGTTTTTGATGTAATCATGGAATAAAGTAAACTTCTACAACTTAATAAAAACACAATTTTTTCATATTCAACCAAACTAGTTGATCAATTTTAAATGATCATTATTTATTATTATGTTTTCGCTAGTGCAAATTTTAGTAGTTTTAGGCTTCAGGGAATGTGTAACTTCTTAATATCTTAGATCTATACAGTTCTTTATGATTGTCTAACAAAAATCACCCTCAACAATTCTTTACACTAGGGACAGGTATACAGCTCAGCAGCATAGTCCCAGTCTGGCGTGAGGTTGTGAGTTTGATTCATGGTACCAAAAAAAATTTTTTTGCACTGACAGTTTGGTTATATAATTTTCTATCAGCATTTTGTGTATTTAAGAATCTCCTCACTTTTTGGATAAAGTCCTAAATATGATTTTTCCTTTAGAAAAGGTACACATTGTTCTTTTGAGAAAGGGTCTTACTATGTAGTGCAGGCTGGCTGAAATCGCTTGTGTTGCACAGGCTGGCCTTAAACTCATAGTGATCCTCTTGCCTCAGCTTCCTAAATTCTGGCATCACAGGTGTGCACCACCACACCTTGCTAAAAAACTATAAATTCTCACATCTTCACACTTGGTAATATTTTCTGAGTGTTATAAAATACATTTTCTTTATAACTTTGGTATAAATTTTAGACTGTGATATACATGTTATTAGAAAAAATGTTGATAATATTCTCTATAAGCTGGATGTGGCGGCGCATGCCTGTAATCCCAGCACTCAGGAGGCTGAGGCAGGAGGGTCGTTGGAAATTGGAGACAACCTAGGCTACAAAGTGAGCTCAAGGCCAGCCTTAACTGTATAGCCAGACCCTGTCTCAAATGCCCCCACAAAAAAAAAATGGATTGCTACTTTTTACATAATAACCGTTTGTTGAAGAATAAATTATTTGTACATTTTCCTTGGTTTTATAATGATCTGCTTGCTTTTGTGGAATTCATTATTTGTGCAAAGTACCTTTTAATTACCATCATTTCATGAGATTACCCATATATTTTATCTTTACGCAGAATTACCTGCTTTGATCATTATAGTCTTCATGTGGAAAGCAGTAAAAGTACTCACTTGTGATGATTAGCCTCATAGTCTTGCGTACCAGTTCAGCTTAGCTGAATGTTTAACTGATACAGAGATTACAGTATGTGTGAGGACCAGTGAAATATTGAGAAATAGCCTGAAATGAACATTGATAAGAAGCAGTCGGTATTTGGGCAGATTACCCAGAAGTATGTTTCAGTGGGCCCAGGGGTATGGCTCAGTGACACAGCACTGCCTGGCAAGCACAAGGTCCCGAGTTCGATTCCCAGGACCAAAAAAAAAAACAAACAAAATGGGAAATGAAAGCCTAAAACTGCTTACAGGACTAAACTTACCCTTAAGGAAGAGAGACACAGAAAGTTTGGTTCATTTGCAAATCTTTAGTCTTCCAAGAGGAAAAGCAGTTACGTGTTAAGTCTGTTACTTGGATTGATTCCCAGGCTAATGGTACACTCCCTGCTGTCCTCTCCAGATAGAAAACAGGATATGGAATTCTAGGCTGTATAGAATAGGCGCCCTTTTATCTTAAATATTTATGCTAAAAAGTAGGCTTGGAGCCAGTCTCCGCTTCACCACTTAACCAGTTGGCCACTTAAAGTGATAACCCTGGTTGAACTCAGTTCACTCCAAATTCATATTCAGACACAAGTTTGAGAACTCAACATATTTTTCCCATAAGAAATAATGGAAAACCAAATAATTGGTTCTGAGGTCCAAAAATTACACTGATAAATGCATTTTTCCAGTAATTTGACAAAGATCGCAATGATTTGTTTCTTTAACTCTAGCCTGTTTCTCACAGTTTGCTCTTAGCTTTACTGCTGGTATTGTAGGGAAAGTTGGGGAACAGGCAGGGAAAGGTAAGGCCCTTAGTGAGGTTTCTGGCAAATAGTTAAAGCCCTGCTAGAGAGAGCAGTTAAAAGAAGCAGGGAGAACTGTTAAGCATCCCAGCTCACCTTGAAGTCAGGGCCCCGGTTCACTCCGTCCCAAGTACGAGGACATGGGCAGGAGTGTGTTACCAAAAAATTCACTTAGTTTGTAAAATACATACTCCCACCTGGACATTCACACACCTATATATAAAAACATTTTATTCTCTTACCATGTTAATGCTTAATTAAAATGTGCATGTATCCCTTTAGTAATTGCTAAATCGGCTTGAATGTGATGCTCTGCTATGGAAGGGGGATTAAAATTTAAAGTAAAGGCCTGCCAGGAATGCCTACCAAAACCAAGCAGATGTACTTAGGCAAGCCTGCTAACAAAACATTTCTTCCTTTGTGTAACCCGTCTTTATTGTCTTTCGGTAACTGATGGCCTTGCAATGTAACCTAGGATATTTAAACTCCCTTGGCAACTCATGACATCACTCAACCCTCCAGTCACAATGTACCAAGTCTGCTGCTGTACCTCCCACTTGCTCTTCTCTTAACAGCCCTAAACCCCACCGGGCAGGGCTCTGACTCTGGGAGGGACTCCAGTCAGACCCACTAGTGTGATAAAGTTGCTGTCTCCTAGACCTCCTCAGTGTCCTGTCCTGCATTTGATCCGTTTTTCCAGAATGTTTTTGGTTCCCTGACTGAGAAGACTGTGACCGCTGGCTGAGGCCTGACAGCCAAAGCAGGGGCGCCTCCAGGCTCCTTGACAGGTGCAACCTCCAGACCATCTTGGAGTCCCCTCAGAGGCCGACTGGAGGCCCCTGCTTGGCACTAAGGGCCCTTGTCAGACCAAAAGGGGGAGGACGCAGATGGAGTCATCAGGTAAGGTAAGCCCCCTGAGAGTGCCCCAGTTAGTCCTGCTCAGGCCCAAGCAGGAGAGCCTGATCCCTCTCCTTAGTTAAGGCCACCCGTGAGGGAAGAGGGTGGGAATGTTTAACTTCTGAGTACCTGCTGAGTGTTTGTAGCAGACCATAGAAGCAGTAGACCATTCTGTCTGTCCTCCATGGCAAAGGCCACCTCTGGGACCTCAGACCTGTGGAGCTTGAGTGGGTCAGATTTCTGCAGTTCCATGATTGCATCTCGGTGGCTAAAAGGTGACTTAACCTTTATAATGGGGATATGATTTGTTGTGGGGATTGTAGGTGTGCACATACTACTCAGATGCACCTACATCTCTGAGGGGAGGAACTAGAGTGGACAATTGTTCAGTTCCTCATTTGAGGCACATCCACCCTTGGTCTGTTGCACCACCCTTCAGGGGTGTACCACATACCCCATAGGGAGATAGAATGGGGCAAGCCAGAGTAAATGTGTGGTCCTTGGTTGTATACTGAAAACTTCAACAGAGGATTCCCTGATGATTGTGGAGTAAAAATGAGCCCTTGCAGGCTCCAAACCTGGGAGATTGGCAGGCTGGACCTGTGTCCAAATGTCTGTCCAGAGGAAGCTTCAATGTCTAGACCGTCGGGCAAGTTCGGATGGCATAACAGACCCCGGGACTGGCCACCCTCACCAGTTCCCTTACATCAAGTTGTGGCTTACCATGTGTCAAAGCTTGCCTTGGCTCTACACCTGTGCCCTGCATGACCAAAGAACCATCCTGGTCATAAACTCCCGAGACCACCGGAAACCCTCACAGACCTGCCCTAAACAGGAGAACTTCATCCTGTCCTACCTGAACACCTCGAGTCCGACTTGTCTCCTCCTACATTCATGGGCCCCAAGCTGCCCAGACAGCCTTGGCGCCCATGCTACCAATCCAAATGCCACCTCCACAGCCGCCAGGGGCACCACCCAGACCATGCCACCACTGCCACCATCATGGCCAGGGCTACCACTACTGTCTCTCATCCTCCAGTGTCCATAGTGCCCCTGCCATCACTACCGCCAAATGGCCCAGAACCCATACCTGTTCTTGCCTGCTCCAGCTCTGCCCTGTAGTGGTCCCTTGGCTCCATCCGCTATTCCTGATTCCATTGGACCCAGGCTGCCTTCCCAAGCAGATGCTCCGGAACTTTTCTCTTTGTCAGGAAGTCTACATCTGCTTCAGCCTCCTGCTATCTCAAAACTCCACAGCTCCACTGTTAACAACTGCAGCACCTCCCGAACCCAGATTGACTTTCTTAGGTGCTGTCAACATGGGCAGAAGCACTGACAGCCCAATCAGCCATCCTCTCCACTCTGCCACTAGTTCCAGACTCCATCTCCAGCTGCCACTTGGTGTCTACCCCAGAGCCCAGGGAAGAGCACCCAACCAACTACCCTTGATGTATTATTAGCCATTTAGTTCCACTGATTGCTTGTATTGGAAGTACTACAAGCCGCCCTACTCGGAGAAGCCCCAAGCAATGACTGACCACCTTACATCCGTCTTCCAGACCCACCTACCAACGTGGGATAACTGTCAGCAGCTTTTTTTGACTGTTTAATGCTGAAGAATGCCACCGCATTCTAGATCGGGCCCAAGCCTGGCTAAAATCAAACGTCCCCACCACTATGGTGGATCCTGATGCTTCGGTTCTCATCCGAGTGTGTCCCAACTGGGACTATAACACAGCAGAAGACCATGAGGCCTTGAATGAACACCACGCTGCTCTTCTTGTGGGCTCAAGGAAGGAGGCAAAAAAAGCCGATAAGCATCTCAAAGATTACAGAAGTTATTCAAGAACCCAATGAAAGTCCAGCACAATTTTATGAAAGGCTCTGGAAGCCTCTCGGGTCTATACTCCCTTTGTCCCCAGGGCTCCTGGCAAAGCAAAAAGCACTTAACCAAGAATTTACACAGGCAATAGAGGGTCAGTGGCCAAATTGGGTCTCAGAACCTAAAACAGCCAAGCAAGTTATAACAACTCTCAAGGGGGAAGTCTCTTTATTGCCATATAATAAAAGGCTAAGAACAAAGACCCTCAAGTTCCAGTTCCAGGCTCCCTACCTTACTTCTACAAGGTAGCTGGTGTCTCCTCATTTCTGTCTTCTTTCCAATAAAGTGACCTTATTTCTCCTTCTAAATCTATATCTTGCCGGCCGTGGTGGCACACACCGGTAATCTCAGCACTTGGGAGGCTGAGGCAGGAGGATCGTTGCAAGTTCAAGACCAGCCTGGGCTACAAAGTGAGCTCAACGCCAGCCTGAACTGCATAGTGAGACCCTGTCTCAAAAAGACAAAAAACAAAACAAAACAAAAAACCTGTAAACTTATATCTCTAATTTTTTATTGGCATGAAGTTTAAGAAACTCAAAATCGACCCTCACTCCAGGTGTGACAGTATCACTGATTGTCTTTGGAGACATGGTTATAATGTTCTACTCAAATAAATTGCAAAGAGAAACACAATCATGAGTGTTTTCACGGACTATAAGTTGTGTAGGCAAGAGCAGCCCTTGGACCTCTTGACTCACTCCCCCCGATCCCTGCACAGGTTTCTTCAAGTCGGATTTTCAGTTCGACTATTGATTTTAGTTACAAACACCAAGCAGACTGTTGTTGTTAGAGACAGGATCTCAGTGTGTAGTCCAGGCCTGCCTTGAACTCACTGTGTAGCCAATGCTGGCCTTCAACTCATGGTGATGTTCCTGCCTCAGCTTCCTCAGTGCTAGGATTACAGACAAGCAGATTTTTTTTTTTAACTTGGTTGTCCCATTAGTGGAAAGTTCAAGCTTGGAGCCATTTGACAACTGAGGTATCAGTGTGTGTGTGTGTGTGTGTCTGTGTGTGTATACACACATATATGTAGATATAAAATGTGTATGAACACATTTATTTTCCAGTTCTAGCCACCCACTGAGTAATTCTATTTCATTTCTTCTAATGCTTTTCATTTTATAAGTTCAATCACTTAGGGGTGCTAGTAATAAGCACATATAACATTCAGATCTCAGCTTCTAAACCTCATTCTCCCTTAAAAAGACCAGGATTTGGAGTGGCTCTGGTTCAGTGGTTCCTTTCACAAAAAGACCCAAGGCTTTTTGGAAGAATTACTGATTCCAGGACTGGGCAAGGAAAAATACAAGATGAGCTTGGAGCGTTGTTTTGCCACTTGAGGGTCGCAGGAACCTATTTGAAGGGGCTCTCATTTGCCAAAGCCGGAACACTTTGAACAACAGAGGCATTTCACCTGTTCAGCAGAGAGCAAGACGAGCGTGAGCAGCAGAGGTAGTCAGGTGATGGCAGTTGGTGAATCCAGATGCGAGGGATCCAGAGCGCTCTGTGCTAATCTTGAAACTTTTCTATCTGAAATTAAACCAAATTGAAACCTTTAAAACTTTTAAAGGCCGGGCATGGTAGCACATGCCTGTAATCCCAGTACTCAGGAGGCTGAGGCAGGACGAGTACAGTGAGTTTGAGGGCTGCCTGGGCTACATAGTGAGACCCTGTCTCAAAAAGAAAAAAAAATTGAAATACATGTAAAAACATAGAATGATGCCTAGCACATGATAAAGACCAAGTATATGTTTGTTGTTATCATAAGGAAAGATTGGAAACCTAGGTTAGGTGTGAATATTAGGTGAGAGTAAAAAAGGTGAAGGTGTGTTTCATTTCCTTAGTTTGGCTTAGTGTGCAATATAGCCTGATTTTTTTCTTTCTTTGAAAGAATCTAAAAGCATATGATCTTAAAGTAGAAAGCAAGAAAATAGCTTTTTATTAGAAAAGAGTGAAAAATTTTGTAGGCAGATCATAAGCACACCATCTGGTTAACTCAAGAGAAACCCTAAGAATATAGATTTCTCATTTTTATCAGCCATGTATGGTTTAAGATAGACCTGTTTTTTTTTAATTTTCTTTTTTGGTATCAGGAATCAAACTCAGGGCCTTGAGCTTGCCAGGCACACACTGTGCCACTGAGCTACATCCCTGGCGCTAGGATAAATCTTAAGCTAAAAAATAAAAACCATATTTGTCCATCTATTCATACATTAATTGAAAATGCCACTGAACTGCAATGCTTAACATCCCATTTATCTTTTCTGAGAGTCAGAATCCATTCATTGTGGTTTATATTTCTTAAGGTTGAATGTACAACAGCATGTAAGATGAATTCATCACATAAGAAAGTGGATAGATTAGCACAGTATGAGTATCTCTAAATTTAAATAAATTTTAGATCTTTAAAATGTAATCACCAAAAAAAAAAAAAAAAAAAAAAGACCAGGCTTGGTGGCACACGCCTGTAATGCCAACACCTGGGAGGCTGAGGCAGGAGGATTGTTGCAAATTCAAGATGAGCCTGGGCTACAAAGTGAGCTCAAGGCCAGCCTGAGCTGCAAAGCAAGACTCTGTCTCAAAAAGACAAAAAATAAAAAATAAAAATAAATAAAATGTGATCGCAGTGATTTTCAGCCAGGGAGAATTTTGTGTTCAGGGGACATTTCTCAACGTCTAAAGACACTCCCGCAACTGGAGGGATTGGAGTGCTACTGGCATCTAGTGGTAGAAACCAGGAATGCTTCTAAATATCCTGCAGTGAGGCTGTGATTATAGCTCAGTGGTATAGCACTTACCTAACAAGTAAATCAAAACTATCCTAGAGTGGGTACTATAGCATTCCTTGCCAACAAAGAATTACAATGCCACAGTTGAGAAAACCTACACCAAATATAAAAAAAAATTGAGACGAGTTCTCACTGTGACCTTGAACTCACTATATACCCCAGGCTGGCCTCAAACTTGTCAGGATGCTCCTGCCTCAGCCTCTTGAGTGTTGGCATTATAGGTGTGCACCACCATGCCTGGCCTAATGTATTTTTTAAAATTTCAAGCAGTTTAAGTACTCATAGGGATAGAGTTACGCATCTAAAGTTCTTTGTCTTTATATAGAATATTACTAGCCAGGTATGGTGGTGCACACCTGTAATCCCAGCACTTCGGAGGCTGAAGCAGGATTCTGTGAGTTCAAGGTTAGCATGGGCTACACAGTGAATTCAAGACCAACCTGAACTACATGGTCAGACCCTGTCTCAAAAAATAAAAAAACAGCCAGGGATGTTCCTCAGTGGCCCAGTACCTGCCTGACAATCACAAGGTCATGAGTTAAATTCCCAGTAAAAAAAAAAAAAGTGTATATATATATACACACACACACACACACACACACACACGTGTGTATATGTATGTATGTATATATGTATAAATATATATATATATTTAGCCTAGTGTGTAGTACATAATATGTACTCAATATATATTTGTTTAACCAATCAATGAAGTTTTAGTGCTATTCTTATTTGATGAGTATTTTTTTGGTACTGGGAATCAAACTCAGGACCTTGCTCTTGCCAGGTAGGCACTGTGCTACTGAGCTATATCCCCAGCCCTTCTATGAATATTTTTAATGTTTCTTTTCTCTTCAGTTACATAGGCAATAAAAGATCAGAAAATCCTGTGTGCTAACCTGCACCATCAGTGTCTTTTATTTGTCTCAGAATATAAAAAGGAAAAGCATAGAGCTTGATTTTTCTGTAAGAAATAGGTAATCTAGGTGTCTTAGTTAATTTTTTCCTTGCTGAGACAAAATACCCAACACCCAAAGTTAAAGTTTATTTGGCTCACACTTTGTAGAGGTACTATATCTTAGGGTAGATTTTTATCTAGGGTCCGAAAAAAAACCGCCTACACCAATAACAGAATTAGGGTTATAAGTTCCAAGGAAGAAACAAAATCACTTTATCTGAAAAGGAGGAGAAGTGGGGAAGCAGAATCATTTTACTGGGAAAACAAAATAAGCAGACAGACAGCGACCTGTCTCAGTCACTTCCTCTCATTGCTGAGACAGAGTACCTGATGCCAGAGTTAAGAAAGGAAAGGTTTATTTAGCTCACGGTGTGTGGAGGTTTGAGTCTATAATCAGCTGACTCCAAAGCAGGGCGGCAGGGCACAGGGGCAACACTGTAAGGAGGCAGAAGACAACAAAAGCAGCAAGAGTAAAAAGGGAGAGCAAGCCTCTTCCCCTCTCTTACATCTTATGCAGACTGTCTGCCCTGGGGGGTGTAGCACTCCCACCCTGTAGCACAGGCTCAGGATGGTTACAAAGTGAGGACCCCGGACCCTTGCTGAATCGCTTAGTTAACCTGCTAAACTTCTCAAGTTGACACAAGGAACAACATCCTAGGTGAGGGTGTGTCCTTTTCACCCCAGGGTGCAGGACTGCTCAGTTACTTAGTTAAGCTTCTAGACTTCTCAAGTTGACACGATGTTGGAGTACGTTAGGAAGTCTAGAGCTGGAACTCGGGTCTTTGTTTTAAGCATCTTTTATTGCATGGTGAAGAAGGGACTCTCCCCTTGAGAGCTGTTGCAACCTACTTGGCTATCTTAGGCTCTGAGGCTCCCGATTTGGTCATTCCCCTTCCACTGATTGGTGCACATTCTTCAGTAAGTGCTTCTTTGGTCTCTCTGCGCTGTCCAAGTGGTTACCTTGTGAGGATTACAGCAGTTACGTTCAAGGCTGACCTAGTAAAAAGCGTATATGTGCATTTTAGTGTATTAATGTGGTGAGAATAAAAAATTTAAATTATCTATCTGTATGGGCAAGTGTTTAGTTCTTAGTGTATGTTTTCTACACCAAGGGAGTTTTTAGGGTACAGCCCTCCCCTCCCACTTTCTCTTGTGCTTAATTAAAGACGGAGGAAGCGGAGCCTTGGCGAGAAGTGAGTCAGGCCTTCTTAGCGGCTTTCTCTGTTTTCCTTAGCTACTCTTAGCAGGGGTTTAACTCTATATTTGTTAGAAATCTCACTGACACAGTGCCTGCCTGGCAAGCGCAGGGCCCTGAGTGATTCCTGGTAACAGAAAGAAATCTCACTGAGGCCCTTTAACTTGCTGGGCCTGCCCTCCGACTTGCCCCCTAAAGGTTCAGTCCACACTTTGCTGGCTCTACGCAGGGCAGCATGGCCAAGGGGCACTGCAGAGCCGGCAGGAAGCAGGTACAGACAAGTAGCAACAGCAAGCCTGTCTTCCTTCTCTCCCTCTGTATTGGATCCAGGCTGTAAACCTATTGATTGGGGCCACCCACACCCAGGATGGAAAGTCCCTTGTCACCCTCTTAATCCCAGCATCACACCCTCAACCTGCATTCCCACACCTTCAAAACTCCCCACCTATGGTTATGCAAAACACACCAAACATGGGAAGAAATGGCACCAAGAAGGTTTAGGAGATTTGTTACACCAGTGGGTCTGACTGGTATCTCTCCCAAAGTGTCAGAGTCCTGCTCCTCCATGGGGCTTTGGGACATTTGTAGGGACAGCAAGCAGGGAGCTACAAAGGCAGATTTGGGAACATTGTGATTGGAGGGTTGGTGACATCATGGGTTGCTAAGGGAGTTTAAATATCTCAAGTTACATTGCAAGGCCATCAGTTAAACAAGCATGGGACGAAATGTCCCATTATCAGGCTTTTCCAGGCATCTCTATCTGGTTTGGGTGGGCATTCTTGGCAGGCTTTATTCAAAATTTTAATTTCTCCTTCACTATGACTGCATGAGGCTTTGGGGGAGGGCACTGAGATACAAAACATAGCACTAGGTAACAAGAAATTGGATATAAACAGTTGGAAGAAAACAAATTTGTGTGTCTTAGTATAACTTGATTTTTAATACAATAAAGATACCTATTAGGAAATTTTTTAAAAATTTTTATGGTTTTTTTCGGTACCGGAAATTAAACTCAGGACCTTGAGCTTGCCAGGCAGGCACTTGTGCCACTGAACTATATACCTGGCCCAGTCTTGTTTTTTTTTTTTTGTATTGGGAATTGAACTCAGGATCTTGCACTCCCCAGGCAGGCACTTGTGCTACGGAGCTATATCCCCGGCCTGCAATCTTATTTTTTAAAAAAGAATCCAAATGATATTCAAAACCTGGATAGGGGCCAGGGATATATCTCAGTGGCACAAGCACCTGCCTGGCAAGCACAAGATCTGAGTTCATTTTCTGGTACAAAACAAAAAAAACCTGGATAGGAATTTGGACCTATTAGGGCTCAGATTATGCACAAATTTCTAAGGCTCCCCAGGCCACAATGGCGTGTCCTGACACATTGTGTGTGTGTGTGTGTGTGTGTGTGTGTGTGTGTGTGTGTCCTGACACACTGTGTATGATGCATGCTGTGTACGTGTCCTGTGTGAGAAGCAAGGGTGAGGAGATAAGGTTCTCCCACCGCCCCCGCTGATGCTTCCTGTCCTGAGAGTAGCAGCGAAGCAGGAAGTTCCTTGTCCCTGCTCCACTCTGCAGGAAGTACATCATGGAAACCACCACCGCGCTTCAGCTCCATGGAGAAGGTAAACACTGAGTTCTTCCCTACTATGTGGTCTTCTTTCTTTCTAGAAAGGAACTGTTCATGAAACTTTCATTAATCTTTAGCAAAAGCTTAGATCATCTTTAGCCAGGTCCTAGGATTGGTTTGACAATCATATTTAGTGAGTTAGATTTAATGACTCATCTGTCTAGAAATGTAGTGTTTGTTTGTTAAGACAGGATCTCACTCTAGTTCAGGCTGGCCTTGAACTCACAGCAATCCTCCTGCTCCTGACTCCGCTGGGCTTGTAGGCACATACCACCACATCTGGCTTGTGTAAAATTTTCTGAATTGAGAAACAAGTGATAGTCAGGCATAGTGGCACATGCCTATAATCCCAGCACTCAGGAGGCTGAGGCAGGAGGATTGTTGCAAGTTCAGGATCAGCCTGGGCTACGAAGTGAGCTCAAGGCCAGCCTGAAGTGCACAGTGAGACCCTGTCTCAAAATGACAAAAAAAAAAAAAAGAGGAAGAAGTGATAATTAGGGAATACAGTAAAGAAAAAAACAAAAATATTAATTTTTTAGCAACAATTATCAAATTTCTTATTTATGTGTATATCTTTACATTTATTTGGTTATGATGATTTTATTGTACATTATATTCTAAGATATTTTGTATATTATTTATAATTTTATTGTATACTATATTCCAAAATATCCTGTATCTAATAGCAATACTCCCACATTTGATGTGTGAAGAACAAAAAAATTTTTTTGTTTTTTTGAGACAGAATTTTGTTATGTAATTCAGGTTGGCCTTGAGCTCACTTTGTAGCTCAGGCTGGCCTTGAACTCGCAATGATCCTCCTGCCTCAGCCTCCCGAGTGGTGGGATTACAGGCACCATACCTGGCTCGAAGAACAAAAAATTGTATTTTCAATCCAATTTGGCTCTTACTTTTATTACCTGTTTTAAGAAATTAAAATCTGGCCAGGCATGGTGCCACATGCCTATAATCCCAGCACTTGGAAGGCTGAAGCAAGAGGAGTATCTCGAGTTCAAGGCTACCCTAGGCTGGATAGTGAGTTCAAGGCCAGCCTGAACTACACAGAAAGACCCTGTCTCAAACCCACACACGTACAAAGAAAGAAATTAAAGTCAGGCATGGTAGTGTACACCTTTAACCCCAGCCTTCTGGGAGGCTGACACAAGACAATTGTGAGTTTGAGTCCAACCTGGAAAATTTAACAATTTAGCAAGATCTTGTCCCAAAAAATAAAAAGAACTGGGATGTAACTGACTCTGCAGGTCCTGCTTCAATCCTTTTTTTTTTTTTTTTTTCAGTACTGGGGATTGAACTCAGGACCTTGTGCTTGCCAGGCAGGCACTTATTCCACTGAGCTATATCCCCAGCCCCTTGTATTAACTTCTGAGGTCGCTTTTTTTTGGCACTAGATATAAGTTTTCAGCTAACATGTTAATTGTTCCCTTGACAGCATTTCCCTTCTCTAAATCATCATATTCACATCCCACATGTACACATCCTGTGACAGCCCTAGCTCTGGCCTCCTTCCAGGTCACTTGCATGCCACTGATGTGAACAAACTGTATCTAGAAAAATTGGGGAACTCTAATTCCTTTCCAGTGGTGAGAAACCAATGTGGTCTGTGGTCCTATTTTCTCCTGAGGAAGAAATTTTTAAATAGTTTTTTAAAAATGAATGGAGGCACAGTAGCATATGCCTTTTTATTTTATTTTATTTTTTGTCTTTTTGAGACAGGGTCTCACTATGCAGTTCAGGCTGGCTTTGAGCTCGTTTTGTAGCCCAGGCCATTCTTGAACTCGCAAGGATCCTGTTGCCTCAGCTACTCAAGTGCTGGGATTGCAGGCATGTGCCACCACATCTGGTACATATGTCTTTAATACTAGTTTAATACCAGCTACTTGGGGCTGGGGCTGGGGCAGAAGGATTGCAAGTTTGAGGCCAGCTTAGGCAAACCTAGCAGGATCCTGTCTCAAAATAAAATATTAAAAGGTCTGTGTGTGTAGTTCCCTTGGTTACTTTTTTCTCGTTGCTGAGACAAAATACCCAACACCCAAAATGAAGGAAGGAAAGGTTTATTTAGCTTACAGTTTGTGGAGGTTTCAGTCCATATTTGGCTGGTTCTGAGGCTGAGTGGCATATGGCAGAGGGCAAACTGTTCAGGGCAGCAGAGCACAGGAAAACCAACCAGCCAAAAAGGAGAAATGGCTGCAAGCAGCCTCCTTTTCTCCCCTACATTGTAAACAGCCTACCCCCACCCAGGGGGCGTGTAGCCCTCACACAATCTCCATGCCCTCCTCTTCCACAGGCTCAGGATGTTTACAAAGTAAGCACGCCAGCTTCCGGCTGAATCACTCAGTTAAACCTCTAGACTCCCCAAGTTGACACAATGTATCAACCATAACAGTAGTTCTGTGGTGGATCACCCCTGTGTCCATGCCCAGTCTCCCGTACCACATCGGGGAAAGAAGTACTGGGCTTAGCTCAGTGACAGAGCATGTACTTGGCATGCTTGAGGCCTTGGGTTCAATCCCTAGCACCAAACATAAACAAATAAAAGTTCAAAAAGGGGAGGTTGGTAAGAGAACAGAAAATATACCATATACCACCCTAATCTTTTAAAAAATAAAATTTGCCGGGCATAATGGCGCATGCCTGTAATCCCAGCACTCGGGAGGCTGAAGCAGAAGGATCATTGCAAGTTCGAGACCAGCCTGAGCTACACAGTGAGTTCAAGGCCAGCCTGAACTGCATAGTGAGACCCTGCTTCAAAAAGACAAAAAAAAAAAAAAAAAAAAAAAAAAAAAAAAAAAAAAAAAAAAAAAAAAAAAAAAAAAAAAAAAAAAAAAAAAAAAAAACCCAAAAACTTTAATTTTTAGAATAGTTTTGGACCCATAGAGCATATCTACCTAAATGCAAAAGAATTCAAATTATCCCATGCATATTATCTGACCACAGTGCAATGAAATTGGAAATTAATGACAAAGAAAACTCCAAAAACCGCATAAACACTTGGAAATTAGACAACAACCTCCTGAATAACCAGTGGGTCACACAAGAAGTTAAAGAAGAAATTAAAAAATACCTACAAACAAATGAAAATGCAAACACAACCTACTGGAATCTGTGGGATGCAATGAAAGCAGTCCTCAGACGGAAATTTATAGCAATGAACTCATATATAAAGAAAACAGAAAGAGAGCAAATAAATAGCCTAATGCTACACCTCAAACTTTTAGAAAAAGAGCAACAAACCAAACCTAAAGCCCAAGGAAGGGAGGAGATTATAAAACTCAGGGCAGAAATTAATGCAATTGAGACAAAGAAAACTGTACAAAAAATAAGTGAATCAAAGAGTTGGTTCTTCGAAAGAATAAATAAAATTGATAAACCTCTAGCGAACCTTATCAAAAAAAGAAAGGAAAGAACTCCATGCAATAAGGAATGAAAAGGATGAAATCACTACAGATCCCACAGAAATTCAAAAGATCATTAATACCTACTTCGAAAATCTTTACTCCCATAGGATAGAAAATTCAGAAGAAATGGACAGATTCCTAGAAATGTACAAATTACCAAAATTGAATCAGGAAGATTAAAAAATCCTGAACAACCCAATATCAATTAATGAGATTGGAAATGTCATTAAAAACTTACCAACAAAGAAAAGCCCAGGCCCTGATGGATTCACAGCAGAATTCTATAAAACATTCAGAGAAGATTTAATGCCAACACTCCTCAAACTCTTCAATTAAATTGAAAAGGAAGCAACTCTTCCTAACTCATTTCTAGAGGCAAGTATTATACTGATACCAAAACCAGAGAAGGACCCAACCAAGAAAGAGAACTATAGGCCAATCTATCTAATGAACATAGATGCAAAGATACTCAACAAAATACTAGCAAATAGAATGCAGCGAATCATAAGGAAAATTATACACCATGACCAGGTTGGATTTATTCCAGGAATGCAGGGATGGTTCAATATTCGCAAATCAATTAATGTAATACATCATATCAATACAGCCAAAGACAAAAACCACATGATCATCTCAATAGATGCAGAAAAAGCTTTTGATAAAGTCCAACATGCATTCATATTAAAAACCCTAGAAAAAATAGGAATAGATGGCCTCTACCTCAATCTGATCAAAGCCATCTATGACAAACCAACAGCCAACATCATACTAAATGGACAAACACTGAAAACTTTCACTTTAAAGTCAGGAACAAGACAAGGATGTCCACTGTCACCACTCCTATTCAGCATAGTTCTGGAAGCATTAGCCAGAGCAATTAGACAAGAGAGAAATTAAAACAAATAAGGATAGGAAAGGAAGAAGTTAAACTATCACTATTTGCAGATGACATAATACTTTACATAGAGGACCCCAAAAACTCCACAAGAAAACTCCTGGAATTAATTGACAAATTCAGCAGCGTAGCTGGATACAAAGTCAACACCCAAAAATCAATAGCATTCCTATACACGAACAACAAACAGACTGAGAGGGAAATTGAGGAAACCATACCTTTTAAAATAGCACCCAAGAAATTGAAATATTTAGGAATCAATCTAATAAAGAATGTAAAAGATTTATTCAGTGAAACCTACAGTACTCTGAAAAAAAGAGATCGAAGAGGATTTCAATAAATGGAAAGTCATCCCCTGCTCATGGTTAGGAAGAACCAACATTGTGAAAATGGCCATACTACCAAAACCGTTGTACAGATTCAATGCAATTCCCATTAAACTACCATTAGCATACTTCACAGATCTAGAGAAAATATGCCTTAAATTCATCTAGAACCAGAAGAGACCCAGAATAGCAAAAGCAATCCTGGGCAACAAGGACAAGTCAGGTGGAATCACAATCCCTGACCTGAAATTATACTACAAAGCTACTGTAATAAAATCAACCTGGTACTGGCTAAAAAACAGACCTGAGGATCAATGGAACAGACTGGAAGATGCAGCCACAATGAAAAACACACTCAGCCACCTAATATTTGACAAAGGGGCCAAACAAGTTCACTGGAAATAAGATGGCCTATTTAATAAATGCTGCTGGAAAAACTGGCTTGCCTCTTGCCAAAAACTGAAAATAGACCCCAGTCTATCACCATGCACCAAACTCAAGTCAAAATGGATTGCAGATCTCAACATTAGAACAGAAACTCTAAATCTATTGGAAGAGAAAGTAGGTAAAAATCCTGAAGACATAGGAGCAGGCAGAGAGTTCATGAACAAGAATGAAACTGCAAGGGAAACAATTCAAAGAATCAATAATTGGGACCTCATCCTACTGAAAAGTTTTTGCACATCTAAAGAAATCACTAGCAAAATAAAAAGAAAACCCACAAATTGGGAAAAAATCCTAGCTGGCTGTCCCTCAGAGAAAGGTCTTCTATCTAGAACATACAAAGAATTAAAAAACATGTACCTGTCCAAAGACCCAATCCAGAAATGGGCATCTGAGATGAATACACACTTCGCAGAGAAAGAAATACAAATGGCAAATAAATATTTGAGAAAATGTTCTACATCTTTAGTCATTCAAGAAACACAAATAAAAACAACATTGCGATTTCATCTCACCCCAGTTAGATTAGCCAGTATTAAGAAATCATCCAATAACAAATGCTGGCAAGGCTGTGGAGAAATAGGGACGCTACTGCACTGCTGGTGGGATTGCAGACTGGTGCAACCACTGTGGAGAGCAGTCTGGAGATTTCTCAGCAAACTAAGTCTAGAGGTTCCATTCAAACCAGCTATTCTCCTTGTGGGTATTTTCCCAGAAGATCTGAAAACATCGTATCACTGTGATATATGTGCACCCACGTTTATAGCAGCACAATTTGTAATAGCTAAATTGTGGAAGCAACCCAAATGTTCATCCACAGAGGACTGGATTAAAAAACTGTGGCATTTTTATATAATGGAATATTACTCAGGTATAAAGAGGGACAGATTTGGGGCCTTTGTAGGCAGATGTTCACAATTAGACACCATATTTCACCATAAGTGAAATAAATCAGAGGTACATGTGCAAGCAACGTATTGTGTCACTGGTGTAAGAACCTGAGGGTGGGAATATAAACTAAGAGGCATGAAGGAAATCTGTTCAAAAGTAAAGAACAGATGGGATGATGGAAAGGAGAAAAGGAAGAAAGAGGCAAATATGTATGTATATATGTATGTATGTATGTATGTATGTACATATGTGCAGGATGGCTAACATGGTTCTACTATTGTCTTATGTCACTTTATGGTAAGGAATAGCTGATGACTGGTTGTTTGATCAATCTTGTATGTCTATATGTGTTTTCCTGAGCATACACTTTGAAGTTATCAATATGCAATGCAACAACTATTGTTGGTTTCCTGTTGCTTTGTCTATAATTCAATTTTGATTATACTGTTATTGTGCTACTTTGTGTCTGTTAATGCTTTCCTCTTTTTTGTTGATATTCTTTTTTACACTTAAAAAAAATAAAAAAATTATATAAAAAAAGAAAAGGAAGGGATAATTATGTATGTATGTATGTATGTATATGCAGCATATCTAACATAGTTGTACTACCGACTTAGGTCACTTTATTGTAAGGAATAGTTAATGATTATTTAATCAATTTTGCATGTCTATATTTGTTCGAAGTTATCAATATGTAATACAACAACCATTGTTAATTCCCTGTCACCTTGTCTGTAATTGTTTTGTTTTGCACTATTCTTGTGCTACTTTGTGTCTATTTGTTAATATGTTTTTGTTCTTTTACTTCTAAAATAAAAGTGTCATAAAAAAAAGAATAGTCTTGGAATTATAGAAAGAGTATGAGCATTCCCATATATCCCTACCCCTACTATTGACATTCGTCATTGGAGTTGTATATCTGTTATAGTTAATGGATGAACAGTAACATTTATTATTAATGAAAGTCCATAGTTTACATTACGTTTCTGTTTTACAGTTCTGTTGATTTTGACAAATGTATCAGTGACATAGTTCCCCCCTATGGCACCACACTGAATAGTTCCAGCCCTACAAACCCCCATGTTCTACACAGTTCACCCTCCCTCCTCCCCCTCAACTCCTGGCAACCACTAATCTTTATGCTGTGTGTGTAATTTTTCCCCTTTTCCAGAATGTTATAAACAGCGGTTGGAATCGCAGTGTTCTCAGATTGCTTGGCTCTTCCTTCTCTTTCCCTCTTCTTCTTTTTTTTTTTTTTTTGGGAGATAGGGTCTCATGGTGTGATCCAGGCTGACCGTGAATTCACTACATACACTTCGTTAGCCTTAAACTTGCAATTTTCCTGCCTCAGCCTACAGAGTGCTGGGCAGATAGGCATCTTTCACTAAGCAATATACATCTCAGTTTCTCTTTTCTTTTTTCCTTTTCTAGGGCAATAACATTTGTTTTTATCACTAAACAATATTCCAATGTATAGATGTATCAAAATTTATTCATCTTTTAAAATACATTTTAATTGCTTTCAGTTTTGAGTGATTATTAATAAGCGTGCCATAAATATTCATATGCGGGCTTTTTTTTTTAAGGTTTTCTGAGACAGGGTCTTGCTCTAATTCAGGCTGGTCTTGCACTCACTATGTAGCACAGGCTGGCTTCTAACTTGTGCTGATCCTCCTGCCTCAGCCTCCCAAGTGCTGGTATGTACCACCAGGCCCTGCCATGTAAAGGTTTTGTGTGACATAATATTCCACCTTTTTTTTCTTTTTTTTTTTATGCACTACTGGGGATCAAACTCAGGACCTTGCCCTTGCCAGGCAGGCGCTTATTCCACTGAGCTATATCCCCAGCTGAAAATTTTAGCTTAGTGGGGCAAACACTTAGGAATATGATTGCTGAATCCTTTTTTTTTTTTTTTTTCTTTTGTCTTTTTTGAGACGGGGTCTCCATATGCAGTTCAGGCTGGACTTGAGCTCATTTCGTAGCCCAGGCTGGTCTCGAACTCACAACGATCCTCCTGCTTCAGCATCCCGAGTGCTTGTGTTGAGCTGTGTAGGAAGACTGCCTCAGTGGGGCTCAGTGGTAGTCTTGCAAGCGCGAAGCCCTGGGTTCTATCCCCAGTGCTCCAAACGATCACAAAACATCTGCTTAGGGTAATGGTGCATCCAGTGGTGCACTCCTGTAACCCCAGCACTCAGGAGCCTGAGGCAAGAGGAGCGTCAGGAGTTTGAGGCCGGCTTGGGCCACACAGTCAGTAGAAGGGTAGCCTGAACTGCCTAGCAAGACCCTGTCCTAAAAAGCCCGGAGCAAACAACCGCACCCCGCTAAACTGTCTTCCCAAGTGGTTTTACCGTTTTACTTTCTTTCTTTCTTTTTTTTTTTTTTTGGTGTTGGGAATGCAGCTCAGGACCTGTGCTTGCCAGGCAGGCGCTTATACCACTGAGCTATATCCCCAGCCCCTGGATAATTAGCTTTGGATAATGCTGGTTACAACAGAAAGAAGTCTACATTCATAGCAGAGAAATATTTTTACCCATTAAGTAACACAGTCTACTATGTGTAACTCTTGCTTACTCCTACTCAAAATAGTACATTAAATTGCACTTAGTTTAAATATAACATTTAGGTTTGTAGTTTGTTTTTCTTATCATAAGGGGATTTGCATTGAAAGACTATTCAGGGGATTCCTTGAGATCAAAGGACAGTTTGGCCAAAAGGAGATTCTACAAACACTTTAAAAGTGGCACGTTTTACAGTTTCTATTTACATCCTGATGGTTTCAGGAATTGTTTTAGGACAACACCAGTTACGTTTGGATTTGATTATTTTCAGTTCTTTAGACCAAAGCACATGTTTTACACAAGAGGTTTAAATCAGGAGTGTGCGTTGCAGAGTCAAACTGCCTGAGTTCAAAATCTAGTTTACTGCTACCATAGTCCTAGCCCCAAACAGTGAGACTGTGGACAGCCATTTAACTTCTGTTTGTTTCTTGTCTTTTTGAGACAGGGTCTTGCTATGCAGTTCAGGCTGGCCCTGAGCTCTCTTTGTAGCCCAGGCTGGCCTTGAACTTGCAAGAATCCTCCTGCCTCAGCCTCCTGAGAGCTGGGATTTCAGGTGCGTGGCACCACCTCGCCTGGCCTGTTTCAATTTTTACAGTTTGCAAGTACTTATAGCAAACCTAAGCAAGAAGAGATTTGATCTTCTTTGTTTGACACTTGGTGAAACATTCTCTGAAGGTGCCACTTGCCCTGGGCCCACCGAGGCGAACTAACCTGATACTCATTGTGACTTTTAATACAAATGTGGGTATCCTTTCACTTCGGTATAATGCTTGCCAATTTAAAATAGAAGATTTTCCATTCAAAATTGTAATAAATATATAAACTGCATATGAGTAAACAGGCCTGAGATATAGTTGGGGGGCAGTTCATAGGTATTTCCTGAGGACTGCAGGAATGTGAGAAGGCAATTAACTTTACGGAGCATTTAGCTTACTTCAGATGCTAGTCTATTGTACAATGATTCTTAATCCTTACAACTGCACTGTGATTAGGTATTAAAAGGAAAGCAGGCCTTTCCAAGCATATACAGTATATTTGCCTCGGCATGTTGATTTCAGCGCATGCAGCTACACAATGACACAGAAGTATACATTATTCAAAGGTCAGATCCTTTTCTTTTTCCCCCTGGTACAGGGAATCAAACTCAGGACCTTGCACTTGCCAGGCAGGCGCTTATACCACTAAGCTATATTCCCAGACTTTTTTTTTTTTGAGATAGGGTCTCGAACTCTGGGCCATCCTCCCACCTCAGCTTCCCAAGTGCTGGGATTACAGGTGTGACCGACACACCGGGCTCCCTGCTTTTGATACTGTATTAAAACTATGTGAGGTGTAGCACTGGAGGAAACAAGGGGAAGCGTTAGCTCTGAGAAGTATGGGTCACCTGCGTACAGAATGTCCTTCAGTTTCAGTTTGTTCAACGTCTTACTCAAGGGTTATGGATTTGGGAAGCGGACCACATAGGTCTGTACTCTATTTGCAATTGTTAATCTAATCATTTCAAAATAAAATGTTAGAAAAGATTTCATAGAGTATGAATGTTTACTACTACCCTTTTAACACCCACACTCCCCTATTCACAAAACCGTTATTACTTGGAATGAGGATAAACCAAGATTAATTGTGCTCCAGCACTTCGTATCTTTCTTTTTAAATCGTGCACTGCAAACATGTACTAATCAAAATAAATAAATTTGGGAGAAAAATGGCATGGGTGACAGATCCCTGTCTCACACAGGCTGGGCACCTGCTCAACCACTTAGCTACATGCTCAGGCACTATCAGGCACGGGGTGGTAGGGGCAGGGTCTCACTATGTAGCCCAGGCTGGCCTGTAGCTCATTGTGATTCTTCCTGCCTCAGCCTCCCGAGTGCTGCAATTACAGGCACGTGCAAGCAAACCCAGCTATTTGGCAGTTTTGTTCAACACAAAGATTTAGAAACAGGGCAGTCTGGCGTTATAAACATCCCAGGGCGTTCAGTTCCTTCGAATTCAACCTAGAGGCCTGTAAGATTGTTTATTCTCAGAGTGGAACCAGGGCCAGACCGAAGTCGGCTTCCGGCCACCCGGAACAGCTGCACCGTGCACGCTAGGAGCCACTGAGAAGGGCCTCCAAGAGCACCAGGAAGGAGGCACAGACCGAGGTTCCCGCCCAGCGGAAATACTCGGAGCCCCAGACCCACCCTCCCGGCGAGGAATGGGGCGCCGGGCAAAGGCCACTCCAGGGCCCGCAGGAGGAGCCTGGGACGTTGCAAACGGCGAGCTGGCCCGAGCAGAGGCGCGTGGCACACTCGAGCGCTCCTGCGCATGCTCCGCCCGCCGGCTCCCGCCCCCGCCTCCCCCCTCCCCCCTCCCCCCTCCCCCCCAGCCTGCCTCTCCGGCCGGGCGGCCGACGTTCCGCGTGCGTGAGGGCGCCTGACTTCATTTCCGGCTACCGCGCTCCGCTTGCCCCCTGGCCCCGGATGGTGACTGGCGGCGCTGCTGCACCTCCCGGGACTGTCACTGAGCCGCTTCCCAGTGTGATTGTGTTGAGCGCAGGCCGGAAGATGGCGGCTGCGGCTGCGGCAGCCTCGGGCCCGGGCTGCTCGGCGGCGGCGGCGGGGGTGTCGGAGTGCCTGGTGCTGCGGGATGGCTGCATGCGCTGCGACGCCGACGGCCTGCACAGCCTCTCGTACCACCCGGCGCTCAACGCCATCCTGGCCGTCACCAGCCGCGGGACCATCAAAGTCATCGACGGCACCTCGGGGGCCACCCTGCAGGCCTCGGCGCTCAGCGGTGAGAGCGCCGCACGCCGGGCGGGGGCCGGGCCGGCGGCGGGCGGGGCCGGCGGCGGATGCGGGGCGGGAAGCCGCCAGCCGGGGGGCCGGCTCCGGGGGGCGGCGGGAGGCGGGCAGGGCCGGGGTCCGGGCCTGGCTGGGCGGGGAGGCCGGAAACGGACGGGGTGCTAGGAACCCGACCGACCCGGCGGCGGCGAGGAGGGGAACGGCAGGAGCTGCCCCCCGGCCGGAGCGTCCCGGCCGCTTGATGCTCAGGGAGCGCTGGGCGGCCTCGGAGCTGGGCGCTGGAGCGGGCTGGGCCCCCGCCCGCGGCGCACGGACGGGAGGGCGGCTGGCTGGACGGTGGGAGCGCGCGGGCGAGGCTGGAGACCCCAGACGAGGAGCGAAGAGCGTCGAGCGTCCGAGCCGCAGCCCCAGCCCGCCCTGGTGCGGGGAGCGGCCGGCCGGCTGTCGGCGGGTCCCGCAGGTGCGGGCGGGACCGCGGGCTTCGCGCCCGGGTGGGGCGTGCGGGGGTGGGGCGCAGGGAAGTAGGAGGGCCGGCCGCCCGGGCCGTGCGGTCCGGCTGTCGGGCCCGGGCCGGGCGGAGGAAGAAGCTGGACCGTGTCCTAGATCGGGGCTCCGGCTTCCTCTCCACCCGCGAGGGACGGGAAGCTCAGGACCTGCGCTGTATGAAATAGTGGTACTTTTCGATTTGTAATTAGGTGAAACTCCAGGCCGTCTGAACTTGTTTTATCACAGCAAGCCAAAAATTGGGATTTGGAGGTTACGTCTGAGTTTCCCCATTGGAGCAGAGCGCTTCTGGGTGGTGTGAAAGTTGGCCCACGGTTAGGACGTGGACCGCAGGAGGCGAACGCTCAGTGGACAGCTGGAGTGTTTTGGAATTGCCTTGGCCAAGTTGCTTTTGGTGGCGATGACGTTTGTGGTTAAATGAGTGGCTTAATTTAGATGTTAGAGGTTAAGATTGCAAAGTTAGTGAATGGGTTGAGACTCCGGAACAGATTTAGGGTACACAGCTGCGTGGAGCCCAGCGGAGATCGTTAAAGTGGTCTGCCACTTCAGTCGTATTTTAACATAGACAAATAAGGAAAAGTTTACTGGGTGAGTAACGTGGCCTTTATAAGCGTGAATGGTAATTTAGGGATACAAAGATGAAAATTAGAGATGTAAATTTTTATTGGTGTGAGATTTGCAGAAGGATTAGCGTGTGTATACTCACAGAATGTGAACCCGGGATTATCTAAGGGGTGGGTTTAAGAGAAAGGCTTGGTTTTGATTTCCTCGGTAAATGACGGGGAGGCTTTTCCAGATGTAGCAGTGATCAGTAACTGTAACTTGGACATAACTTGTCACTGTGGGGGGGGGGGGAGAGCAACTGCATTTGTTTAATCCCTTAAAATACTTGACATACGCAAAGGAATAAGGTCTAATTACTCAGCCTGAGAAGACCACATTACGGAGTAGAAGTCTCCCCTGTCCGCTGGGTTGCATTCTTCTCTCTCTCCCTTCTCTCATTTCTTCCACTCACATGGTCTGAGTTTGGTCTCATTTTTGTCATACGTGTCTGTATTCGTTAGTAAAATGCCTAATATTCATGCTTTTTAACTTGAGAGTAAGTGGTATGTGTCATAGTACAGTGCACACTGGGATTTCCGCACAAAGTCGTAGCACAGACGTCTTCAAGTGTTTCGGATAGGAAGAAGCTCCTTGGGGCCGGTTTTATGTTTGGAGGCCTTGTTTGGGGACCGTTGTATGTCAGGGCTCGCTAAAATGATTGTGTATTTGTGTGCCTGTTTATGGAGAGGAAGGAAATACTTGAGGGGTCGATGACTAGAGGGAAGTGTCAGGTGTATACTATGAATGTGAAGGCAGATGTAGCACTGTTCGGGGATAACTTAGTGGAGGTATTTTGGGGCATTTGTTAATGGGAAAGGATGGAATATGACCGCAGATGCGCAGGCGCAGGGACTGTGTGATCTAAGATAAGTGGCGGACCTGGGCTTGGTGGCGCACGCTGACAGCCGCAGGAACTCGGCGGGACGCGGAGGCTGGAGGGCCTTAAAGTCAAGGCCAGTCTAGGCCACTTAGCAAGACCTGACTGAAAAAAAGAGTAGGGGCGAGATGTGGGGA
This sequence comes from Dinomys branickii, assembly GCA_004027595.1. NCBI lineage: Eukaryota > Metazoa > Chordata > Mammalia > Rodentia > Dinomyidae > Dinomys > Dinomys branickii. The sequence goes on along the minus strand of PVLD010013018.1, from coordinate 9,324 downwards.
TGCATCCTAGTGGTTGAGAGACGCCTTGGCCGGCATGGCTCAGTGCTCAATCCCAAGGACCACCTCCCTGTTTAGAGTTAACAGAATAAGAGGATTTAAGGAAGAAAAAAAAAGCTCCAAAAGTAATAGATATATTTGGAACCATTTTAAAATTGATTTTTAATAATTTTTTTGAGACGGAATCTTGCTATGTAGTCCAGGCTGAGCTTGAACTCACTATATATCTATCCCAGGTTGGCCTTAAACTTGCAGCGATCCTCCTGCCTCAGCCTCCAGAGTGCTGGAATTACAGGCTTGCGTCACCACACCAGGCTTCAGCCTGATTTTGAAATATTTTGCGTGTGAGAATTTAATAGTTTGCAGGTGAGGTTGTATAGGGGCTTATGTGTGTGATCTGCTCAAATGATTGAGGAGGGGATGTTGCATTTTATGTTTAACCTGGGATGTGTAGGTATGTAATAGGTTTGCTTTTAGTGGTTAGTAGAGAGTAACAGACCTAAAAATAGGTTAGAGAAAAGGTGCCAGTGGTGATCATAGCCCTGACATAACCCCTTTTCACCTAGTGGACTGTAAGCCACTTTTCTTTCTACATCAGAGAAAGACATCTTCAGGTAATGAAGAGTGGTATAAACACACAGATTTTTGTCAGGTAACAGTGGTATTCCTTATGGATGTACGAGGTTCAGTTTGTAGGGCTGTGGATGGTCTGTTAGTGTGTAGTGGGAATTGAAGGATGGGAACAGGACTTGCATATATGCCTTCAGTTAGGTGCTAACGATGATTTAAAAAAGCAGTAGTGTGTGTCTTCATGTTACCTGTGTCTAGTGTAAAGTGCCCCTCAGTGTACTTTCACTAGTAAGAATTGATAGGGTATACACAGGTAGTGCAAGTATTTGTTCCTGTTTTTTTTTTTTTTGGTCTTTTTGAGACAGGGTCTTGCTATGCAGTTCAGGCTGGCCTTGAGCTCACTTTGTAGCCCAGGCCGGTCTCCAACTTGCAACCATCCTTCTACCTCACCCTCCTGCCTCACCCGAGTGCTGGGATTACAAGCGTGCACCACCACACCTGGCTGTTCCGTAATATTTAAGACTTGAGGCTATTTTTGTTTTTGTTGTGTGTATGTATGTGTAGCTGTGTGTGTGGTGTTGGAAGTGGAACCCAATGCCTTCACATTGAGTTACAGTCTCATATTTTAAAAAAATTTCTAAATAGTCTTACTAAATTGCCCTGGCTAGACTTGAACTTGAGACTCTTCTGCCTCTGCCTTCCGCAGTGCTGAGATTTAGGCGTGACCCAGCACACTTGGTTCATTCTCTCCCTTGTTTTGTCTCAGTGTTGCTGCTAGCTAGTGGTTTGGCTCTTGGACTGCACCAGGTTCCCTCCAGTCAATCAGGCACTTGTTACCAGTTTATCTGAAAATGCTGATACATGCAGCAAGAAAGGAACTCCTAAGCCCATGTTGCTCTATTTCACTATTATTTTTCTCTGAGTATCTAAATTTCATTTTTTTTTTTTTTTTTTTTTTTTTTAAAGACAGTGTCACTATGCAGTTTAGATGGACCTTGAACCCACTGTGAAACCCAGGCTGGCCTCACTGCCTCAGCCTACTGACTAAGTCCTACTGCCTCAGCCTCCCAAGTGCTGGGATTATAGGTGTGTGCTACCACACCTGACAGTTTTGTTTAGTTCTTTGTTTTTCATATTTCAAATTCCTTGTGGGAAGATAACTTGTTTACTTTTTTTTTTTTTGGTGCCAGGAATTGAACTCTGGACCTTGTGCTTTCTAGGCAGGCAGGACGCCCTGCTCTTTGACTTTTAAGAACATTAGTTTTAGAGAAATTAGTTTTTGGATTCACAACAAAACGGAGCTGACAGTAAAGACTTTCCATGTCTCCTCTGTCCCCACATCTGTGAATTTTCCACTGTGAACATGGGACACCGCCCCTGGCATGTATATCACAGCTAACGGATCCGTATTAACAGTTGTTATCCCCCAGAGCCCATAGTTTATTCACTAGCTTTCACTCATTGTGCTGTAGATTCCATAGGTTTGGACAAAAGTATAATAACGTGTGTCCACCGTTACCTTACATTTTCGCTGCATTAAAAGTCCTCTGGTTTGCCTGTCTATCCCTCCTCTTCTTTCCTGTAACAACTACTGTTCCTTTTGTTATGTGCATAATTTTTCCTTATTTAGAATATCATTGTTAGAATCGTATATGTAACCTTTTCATAGTTTTTCACTTAGTAATATGCATTTAAAGTTCTGCTATGTCTTTTTGTTTTTATTTTTTTGAGACAGGGTTTTACTGTGTAGCCCAGGCTGGCCTCGAACTGACTATATAGCCCAGGCTGGCCTCCAAACTCCAGGCAATCCTCCTGCCTCAGCCTCCTGAGTGTGGATTACAGGTGTGCACCAGCGTGCCTGGCATGTCAATATCTTTCCATGGTTTGATAGCTCATGTCTTCCTGGTGCTGAATAACGTCCTTTGGTCTGGTTGTGTCTCAGCTTGTTTGTCCATTTACGGACTTCAGGAGGACATCTTGTTAGCTTCTGAACTCTGGCAGTTGTGATTAAAGCTGCTGTAAATGTGTGTACACATCTTGTAGGAAGGGTGTGAGGTCACTTCGCTTTGTACTCCAAAGGCGCCTTTGTTTTAGGGGGTAAAAAGTGGGATGAGCACAGAGAGTGTCATTGGCTGATAGAGGAGCAGGCAAATTTTCAGCTCATTTGGGTAAGTGCTAAGGTCTCCAGTCATTGTATCCCGTGGGAACAGTATGTTTACTTTTCTTACGTCTTTCATGTTTACTTTTCTAAGAAGGCATCGAAGCTGTCTTCTGTGGTGGTTGTATCATTGAGTTTTCCCACCAGCAGTGAATGAAAGTTTGTCACCTACATTTGTGGTGGTAGTGCTTGGACCGTGGTCACTCTCATAAGTGTGTGGTGTTACCTTGTGTGTGGGGGTACGCCCACTCCTCAGCAGCACTAGGGGTTGAACGCACATCCTTTGCACTGAGCTACGTGCCTGGCCTACGTCATTTTGCGACCAGCTCTTGGTAAGCCACTATTGCCAAAGCTGGGGGCTCAGATTGGCTCTTGTCCCGACTAGAGCCTCCCTGAGTTCTGGGTTCCACGTGTGTGCCACCACCACCATGCTGGGCTGTACAGCTTTGTTTCACTGTGCAGTTCTTTAGTAACTTAAAAGCAGCTTTTCATATGCCCATTTGTCTCTTTTATGTTTATTCGCCAAATTTGGCTTTTAAAAATAAAAAAAGCTACTTATGCCACTTGACCACACTATTTACATTGGTTCATATATCCCTGTCTGTAGCCTTTGTTCCAACTTTAGCATACTAGGAAATAGCTGGTTCTGACCATGAGAGAGGCTTGGGTTAAGCTCTCAGAGATTTTGTTGTTTTAACTTACCGTTAACTTTAGCTAAATTACTTAGCATTTCTATTTCTCCTTCTCAAAATGGGAGTGATAATTGTACTGATTGTGAGGTTTAAGCAGTAAGGCCTAAAAAGTGCCTAAAACACTGCACCCAACAGACAGACATTCGAAACATTTTTTCTTTGCATTTCCTTGTAATTCCCTTTAAATACCTTAATATTTACTAGGATGGGTGTGAAGATTGGGTGGCCAGACATGTTAAAAGTGCCCAACAGTGTGTGGCAAATGTAATACATGACAAAGGTCAATTGTTGTGTCTCTCGGGTGCTCAGCATTGTCCTGTCCTCAGGATTACGTTAAAAATGTTTGCTAACTCATTGTTCACATAGATGATAGGTAGATGTTCAAATGTAGAGACATAAATGTTGGTAACAAATACAGCCTGTATTTGGATGAATGTCTTTCAGTTTGTTGATGTGGGTAAATACCAGAACAAAGTAGCTGGTCGTGGTGGCACACACCTGTAGTCCCAGCACTCAGGAGGCTGAGCAGGAGGATCATTGTGAGTTCAAAACCAGCCTGGGCTACAAAGTGAGCTCAAGGCCAGCCTGAACTGCGTAGCGAGAGAGACCCTGTCTCAAAAAGACAAAAACAAACAAACAAAAAACACAAAGTAAAGACTTTTGTCACTAGTGTGTACGTGTGTGGGCATTAATCAATGGGGATTGTAGTGTGTGTGTAGGAGGAGGTAGTGTCTCATTAGTTCATGTTGCACTGAAAAGGAAAAAAGCTGCTCAGTGTCCGAGGTAAACACTGTACATTTACAGTGGGTAATCACAACGTATGGTGAATGTAAATGTCTAAAAAACGTTACAGTAGGAGATTGCCATTCAGTGAAAGACACCTTGCCATTAATCCCTTCAAATCATCCCTCCTTGTTCAGACACACTAATCACATATTTCTTGTTACTCTCTGAAGCAGTTGTGGAAATCCTTGTTTGTGACAGTTTTTATGAAGTTTGATTAAAAGTGGAGGGACTGCTGCTTAGCGCCTCTAAGTGGAAAGGTGGGCTTGCACAAATGCTATGGTTTCTCCTCACCTGTCCAGTGCATCTGGCCCTGGGCAACTTCTGACTCCTCAGAAAGGTAAATATTTTCAATTGATTCAGGACAGTGAGGCGACTTCCATGGCAGAACTAAGGTGCTCATGGAAGAGGACGTCCAGAACTGCCTCAGAAAGTGGCAGGAACCGTGGACGAAGTGTGTTGGAAGTGAGTTGGGTACTTTGAGGGGAATTAATGGCAGTGTGTCTTTTACTGTAATTGTTTAAAAAATGTAAACGTTACTGCATTTAAAAAAAATTACATGTATATATTGCTGAGTTTATCTTTTTCCTTTTCCCAGATAGATTAGTTTTTGATTTGAGAAAATTATAGTGTTTGTAAGTAAGAGAAAGATCTTTATACTCCAATTTCAGTGAAGTTTGGATCGGGTGGGTTTTTTTCCCCAGCGTAACGGCTTCTTGATTAAACTTAAACCCAGAGCTGGCTGCTCCAAATAGTGTTAAGAGCCCCATAGTCCTCCAGAAGAAACTTCGGATAAAATTCAAAATCTCCTGGTGGTGCAAGTTTGAAGTGATTGAAACCAGTACCTATTTTCTGACTAATTTTTTATATAGTGTTTCAGTAGCCCTAGAAGGTAGTTCTTTTGGCTGTATCTGAGTTCTTTATAAAAAGTTAATTCAGGAGCTGGGCGTGGTGGCACACACATGTAATCCCAGCACTTGGGAGGCTCAGGCCGGAGGGTATTTGTGGGTTCAAGACCAACCTGGGCTACAGAGCTCAAGGCCAGCCTGAACTGCTAGTGAGACCCTGTCTCCAAAAGACAAAACAACAACAACCACCCTCCTTCCCCCGCCAAAAAAAACCCCAGCTTAATTCAGCAGAATCTCTTTGGGCTCTGAGTACGTATTTAGGCTCTGTTTCAGTTAACAAGACTTTAATGATATTAATGATGATGTACTTTATGTGAGAGGTTTGCTACTTTATTAGCAAAACACTTCTGTAAGTATAGTAAATTTACGTTAAGATCTGTTTTTAGATGTTTTGCTTTTTTTTTTTTTTTCTTTTTGAGACAGGGTCTGCTATGCAGTTCAGGCTGGTTTTGAGCTCACTTTGTAGTCCAGGTTGGTCTTTTTTTTTTTTTTGCGGTACTGGGGATTGAACTCAGGACCTTGCACTTGCCAGGCAGGTGCTTATTCAACTGAGCTATATCCCCAGCTCCAGGTTGGTCTTGAACTTGCAGTGATCCTCCTGCTTCAGCCTCCCGAGTGCTGAGATTACTACAGGCATGTGCCATTGTGCTTGGCTTGCAGTGTTTTAAAGATCCTGTTCATTTATTCAAATTTTTACTTTTCTCAGATTTTCCTAATTGTTGACTGCTCAGAGATACTTTTGGTCTAGTAGGGAATTCACCCTAGTCTTTGTTTTAATGGTTTTAGAAATTAATGAGATAGTGTGAGAGCTAAGACTCAGGAGCCCAGTAGCTTGGCCTTTATTTTGTGTGTGTGTGTGTGTGTGTGTGTGTGTGTGTGTGTGTGTGTGTGTGTGTGTGTGTGTGTGTGTTTTGAAACAGGCTCTCACTATGCAGATCAGGCTGGCCTTGAACTCGCTTTGTAGCCTTGGCTGGTCACATTTGCAGCCTCAGGAAATGTGCCTGCCTCAGTCTCCTGAATACTGGGATTACAGGGGTGCGCCACCACACCCGGCTTTTTTGTTTTTGAGGCGGGATCTCACTGTAGTTTAGGCTGGCCTTGTACTCACTATGTAGCACAGGTTGGCCTCACATTTGCAGCAATCTTCCTACCTCAGACTCCTGAGTGCTAGAATTACAGGCATGTGCCTCTCTACCTGGCTCCAGGCCTTTGTTCTTTTTCTAACATTGGAAGGTCATCTGTAGAATTGAGTACTATAATAGTATTTGCCTTGTCAAGTGAATGTGAGAATTAAAATGAATATACATAAAGCTTCTAGAACTATGCTATCTTTATAGTATGTGCTCTCTAAGTGCTTTTTCTTTTCAAAAATTTGTGGTAGAAGGAGGTAAGGAAATTTAAAAAAATTTTTGCTGTAGATATTCTTTTGGAAATGTTGTATTCTGTTCTAGTTTCTCATCTGTATGGAGCTGTGGCTAGATGAACTGTAATAGACATAAGAGAAATAATTTCTGTACCCAGGAGTGTTACAGACTGTGTCAATTAAGTGGTTTTGGACTTGAATTGTTAAAAGAGAAAGACCGTAAGGAGTGCTGACTGATTGGTATTTGTATAGGCATTTACTGAGTATGTGTTAGGCATTGGAACTTCTCAGAGGCAGTATTTTTTTCTTTGAATTCAGGCTTTGTAATGTTTTTACTAAGCAACTGTAACGTAGCATCCTAAGTGCTGTAATAGATGTAGGTTCGTGCTGTCTGCACACAAAGCAGGGGACGGTGAGGACAGTGGTTTCTTCAGACTGTTGGTGGGAGTAAGAGAAAGGTTCTCAAAGAAGGTAGTGTGACCAGTCTTGAAAGATGGACATAGTAGGAAGGGAATGTTAGAGGGAAAATCATCCTAAGTCAAGATGCAGAGATGTTCTTAAAAAACATTATGACTTCAGAGTGGACAGAAGTATCTTGGAGGAATTTACTTTTAGGGTTACATTTAAGGTTACATTCAAAGATGAAGTACAGTCTGTTTTAGAGAAATTTGGACCTGATATCAATAGTAGACAGCCATTGTAGCTTATAGTACGATAGAGGTATGTTTGTAAAGATTTAAAACTAACACTCAGTGGTAAGATTTTTGTTTTGCTTGGTGACCCTGGGCCTTGCTCACACTGGGCAAACACTGTTACTGAGCAGCATTCTGAGGCCAGTGTTTTCTGTTTCAGTGGTGTGGAAGTGGAGACTGAACCACTGTACGTGCTGCATTCCCAATGGTCCCCTTCCCTGTTTTTAGTGTTGAAGGATGAACCCAGCACCTTAGCACTGAACTACATCCCCAGCCCTTTTTATATTAACTTACTTTATTTTGAAATTTGGGACAGAGTCTTGCTAAATTACCCTGGCTGGGTTCAAACTTGCTATGCTTCTGCCTCAGCCTCCCAGAGTGCTGGGATAACGGCTGTGTAGCACCATGCCTACTGCTCAAATCTTATTTTATTTATGATAGGGTCCTGATAAGTTCCCCAGGCTGACCTTAAATTTGCCATCTTTCTGCCTCAGTCACCTGAATAGTTGGAATTAAAGGTGTGGACTACCAGCCTGGCGCAATCAGACTTATTTCTGCCAGCTTGATCTGTTTTTGAGCCACTATGCCTGATTTGTATTGGTGTTTTAAATTACATTGTTCAGTTCAACGAATGTTTGTCTGCAATGTGGGGATAATAGATGAATTTTAAAAAACCTCCACCCAGTTTGAAAGCTTTCTATTTTTTTTTTTTTTTTTGCGGTACTGGGGATCGAACTCAGGACGCTGCGCTTGCTAGGCAAGCGCTTATTCCACTGAGCTATATCCCCAGCCCTTGAAAGCTTTCTAGAATAGGTATTTTAGCTGAGATTTTAAGGGCAAAGTAGTTTTTACTTTAGACCTCGTTTACCCAGATATTTGAAAGTATCCCGTGTGCTCTGAACTTCCCTCCTGGACGACTCTGGCTTTGCTTGAGCGCTCTGGGTGGGGACTAGAACGAGCTGGCCACCCCCTTGTTCTCATCTCGCCTTCTTTTGTTTTTTGTAGTTTTGTTTAATGCCCTCTTTTTTTTTTTTAATTGTCTTTCCAGTGGGAGCCTGGGAGCGGGAGCACAGAGGTAAATGTGGATATTCTTATCCCTTCTATATCTTGTACCCGTGTTTCCTTATAAAGCTGGAAACCTCTAGTCGTAACCGTAATTAGGTTACAGTAATCAGTCCTTAGGAGTGTTGGTGTAACGACTGGTAGAACATGAACAGTGGCAGGTTTCTGTACTGTGGTGCGCAGTGGGGCCTTGGTCAGCCTGGAGGTACCTGTCTGACATACGCATTGTGCTGCTCATGAACTCACGCAAAGGGTATGTTTTGCAAGCACTTTTCTGTTACTAACATGGACTAGTAATAGTAGCCCAGCCAATGTGACCAGATAATGTGATGATTGTAGAAAACCTTTGTAAACTGCAGTACTTCAACTGTAAGAGATACAGGTAAAGGTTAAGATGAGTTTCTGCTGTTACGGAAGAGGGGATGATAAAGATAGAAATTATAAAAACAAGTGTGGAGAAGGAATAGTGGAGGCACAGAAGAAGGAGGTTAAAGCACTTTACCGGACAGCTTGACTGGGACTGTGCTTTTTGGGGGGAAGAGGATAGTCCCTTTGTGTTTTAGAGAGTGCTTTAGTTTGAATGTGTTAAATCAAGATGTATTTTACTTAATTAAAACCATTTTTATTAGTACATGTTTGTAGTACATGGTGATTACATGGATCATGGGGAGTTGGTGCGTGTACAGAACACATTTTAATTCTTCTTACTTCCCCTTCCCTCCCTGTTTTCCTCCCTATATCTCTAGATCCCTTTCCTATTTGCGCAGATCTGTCTCCTAGGGCCGTCCATTAGGGCCTGCTCTTTGTCTCTCAGGAGCTGTTGCTGTTTCCCATTCCTCTTCCCTATGCCTTTTCTCCAGTAAATTTTCCTGCTCTTTAAAGAAACAAAAGATCTGTTTCCTAGATTCTTATTATTCATCCCTTATTTGCTTTTCATGTTACTTATATTTTGGATTTTTTATGTAAGAGAAAACGTTATTTAAGCTTGTGTGTCTTATTTCACTTAACCTGGTCTCAAAGTGTATGGGATGTGTTTTACAAGAATAAATCTTACACTTTTGAGAGAAAATGATGCAAATTTTAGAAGGAAGAAGATGGC
>PVLD010013017.1:0-57781 GCA_004027595.1 Dinomys branickii | reverse complement strand
GCTGCTCGAATGATTCCTTCTCTTTGGGAGAATGTCCCTTAAGCTTTCTGCTGAGAGTTCCGCTTAAAAGGCTGTACAGATATTGGTTAGATACTCCCTACCTAGTGACCTGGGTGAGGTGTGTAAGACTGCTCCCCCACCTTCCCAGGGTTCCCTGCAGGTATAGGGATGGATCTCCTCCCCCACTCGGTGATCTGGTTGCGAGCGCCGATATCTCACCAGTTATTGGAGTCCCTGCAGGCATGAAGGTTCCAAGGTGCCAGTCTATCCTTTGGGGCTTTCTGCGTGGCCCGCCCGATGCGCACAAAACGTGAGACCGCTGGGCGTTGCCGCCGCCAGAGAGCCGATCTCTGTCGGGAGTCGCCGGAGAGCTGCGCCGGGTCGGGAGGCGGGAGGGATCGAGCTGTGTGTATTCTCGGGGTGCTAGGACCCAGCAAATCTTTCTCTCTGCTCCCGGCATTTGGGGTCCTCCGCGCGGCCCGCCCGACACGCGCGAAACGTGGGATTGCCGGGCGTCTCCGCCGCTAACAAGCCGATCTCTGTCGGGAGTCGCCGGGGGGCTGCGCCGGCTCGGGAGGCAGGAGGGATCGAGCCGTCCGTGTTCTCAGGGCGTCAGGACCCAGTAAATCTTTCTCTCCGCTCCCGGCGCTTGGGGCCCTCCGCGCGGCCCGCCCGACACGCGCGAAACGTGGGATTGCTGGGCGTCTCCGCCGCCAGCAAGCCGATCTCCGTTGGGAGTCGCCGGGGGGCTGCACCGGCTCGGGAGGCGGGAGGGACCGAGCCGGCTGCACTCCCACGGCGCTTGGACCGAGCCAAGCTTCTTCCCCGCGCGGATCGTCCCTGGCTCCCAGCGTCTGGGGCTTTCCCATGTCTCGCCCCGGCAGCCTGGTCCGCCCTACCACATCTCCCCCGGCATATCAGAGAAATACGCCCAGTTTAAACTTCCCAGCCGAGGTCCCGGCATTCACGCTCGCCAAGTCTGTCTCGAGCTGGTGGTGTTTATTAAGGAGGTTCGCTCCCTTGCTGCTCACCTGGTCGCCATCTCCGGGTTAATTCCTATTTGCAGTATTTTAGTCATATTCTGAACTTTCTTGGACATGTCTTTTGGTGAGTGTATGTACACATTTTTATTATATTTACTTGGGACTATCATGTATATTAGGTCACAGGTGTGCATGTTTTCACCTTATATCTAATTGTCTGTTTTTCATTAGCTAAAGAATACTCAATATTTTCTGGATGGATGTCTCTTCCTAGAGGTATGTATTGGAGATTTTTTCTCTGTAGCTTTTTCTTTCACTCTTGATTTTGTCTTGCAATGACTGAGTATTAGTTGTAGTAGTCTGACTTTTTAGAATTTCTCTTTGTGTTTACCACTTCTTCAAGAAATATTTTTTTACCTCAAGATTGGAAAAATATTCTCCATTTCTTTCAAAGTCTTTGTTTTCCCTTGAAATTTGTCTTTATAACCCAGTAGGAATTGATTTTTGTATGTTTTTGTTTATAGCAATGAGACTAATTTCTTTTGTTGCTTTACTAACATTATAGCCAAATGACTTATTTCCTTTGTTGTTCTGCTAAAATCACTGTGCTTTTGTGAAAGTCCTCAAGTAACGTTAGGTATGTTCATACCAATGTGATTATTATAATATTTTATAGCTTTACGTGGAGGCTACACATTTCCAACTCCTTATCAAGGTTATGAAATAATTAACAACTGTACTCTGTGTTAAGTTTCTAGCATCATAACCTAAAACTCTATATTCCTCTACAGTGAGTTGGTGAGGCCCTTTCTGTCTGTGGATTAGTGAATTCGGTCATTGTGAGCCTTTGTTCTCCCATTACTGTCCTCTGGTACATAAAGTCTTGCTCTTTTCTTCTGGAATATGTGTAGGCCATGTGCAGCCCTGACCCTTAAAGCAAATTTACTGCATTCTTTCCTCTGTAGTTCTTGTGCTTATTTCTTTCCAAATATGTCTTAGATTGCTGTCTTTTATTATCACAGTGAAGTAGGTAGTATTATCTTCCTTTAATGAGGGAAGAAACAGTTAAATTGCCCAACACTTAATATATGTAACACTTAATAAATGTATTAACACTTAATAAATGTAAATGGATAAAGATATTTGTTGGAGAAATACATTGTTATCTTTTCTAAAAGTCTATGATAACCAGTTTTGTAGACTTCAACATGATATCAGGGCAGTGTTAGTTTTCTATAATATTGTAAGAAAGAAACCAGAAGACACTGTTAATATTGCAGCAAAAGCTTCTTGCTAGGCTGCTTTTCTAAAATGAAAACTATGTCTTACATTAAATCTGCTGAGTGAAATTAGACTGGAAGAGAAAATGCAGGCCCAGGGCCTTCTCATCCATAGGAAGTCCTGATAATTCTAGGGTGATGGGCACCTGGACATTCAGGGGACAATAATATGCGAAGTGAGTCAGCTCTCACTGCTTCTTTCTTGTGATGTTGACACCCAAAATTTAGGATGTACAGTCAAGATTGTGATATGTAGAATTTCATGGAAGAATAAGTCCTCACAATCAATAAGTCTGTAAATCTGTCTTTGTATGCCTTTCTGCCTCGCCCATCAGATTCCTAAAATGCCCCACTGAATACATACTAAGAAACTAAGGGAGGGATGGATGAATAGCGCTCCATCTGGTAGTGGGAGCTTTCTTCGTATGAAGATGACTTTTCTCTGTGGAATCTTATAATTTCTTATTCGTGACCCTTATCGTTTTCTCTATAGTGCCATTTAAAAAGCCCGGGGTGATGCTGAATTGCCAGCCTTGGGTACTTTATAACTCTAGATAGCTTGCAAAAAGCTGCTTAACACAGCTTATATTCATTTTCTTTTTGAGAAAGTGGGACTTAATATGTATATGATTGTGCTAATCTGTATACTTGCAAATACGGTTCAAAAACCAGCTTTTGAGAAAGAAACAGATGACTGTAATCTGGGAGATAGGGCCCATCTCCCTCATAAATTTCTTGAGACATCTTGAGAGCTTATGTTTTTATTCATTTATTTTTATCCTATATTTCTTTAAGCTATATTTGATCATCTTTTTATTAGTATTTTGTGCAATTGTATTTCTTTACGAATTCCCCATTAAAATACTTAGCACATTTTCATACTGGGTTCTTTAGTGTCTTGAATTATAACTGTTTGGAGGGAACTGTCTCCTGAGTATTTTTGAAGTGACTTACTGTATGGCATGGATTGCCATACAGATATTTTTGGTATTTGTGTAGTAATGTGCACACCATTTTGTGACTTTGGCTATCACTCTTTCTTACATCTTCCTCACTCCAGAATTTATTTTTGTCTTGCAATATCTCTGGCCTTGTCATTTTAGAACGGCAGAATAATAACTCTATTTTTCTGGAAAATGAGGAATGTAATCATAGTAAAATAGCATCATATTAACAGAGCTAGATTATATTAAGATGCAAATTCAAAAATCTGAGAGTTTTATTGACTTACACAGGCCTCTCAGCTAAGGTCAACTGTCATTCTGAGCACTCCATAATGAAATTTTACAAATGGAAGACTACTTTAGAGCTAGGTTTCCTACGAAGATAGGAAGATTTCACTTTTATGTGATTGTTTAATTGAAAGGCCAATCGTAGAATGCTTCTTGTCAGGATTTTTATAATAAAAGTGAGAGCTCAAATGATTTCTTAATTGAATCTCTTAAATTAAATACTTGAGCCTTCCAAATTTCTATTTCTAGTAAGGTCACATCTTAACATGGAATCTGGTAACTTTTAATTTGAACAAACTTAAATGTTATTTTTCTGTATTTTTAACTATAGAATGAAATTTAAAAAGCATTTTTTAGGTTACATTGGATTACATATAAGAATCTTAATTGTTGAGTTCACAAACAGAACATACATATAAATAGCAAAAGATGTGAATTTTTAGCTGCTGGCTGTGAAGATCTCAGAACCTGGATATGCCTATTAGGTCTAGTACAGTGTCATGCTAGGCCTCATAGCCTCCAAGTAAATGTACATTTTACTTAATAGAATTTTACAAATCTGCTTAAAATGTTATGTTGAATTTTTGTATTAACAATTTTACTACTTGAGCAGTACCAGAACTCAAAGAAGTTCATTCAGTGGTCTAAGGCAGAGATTGGCAAGCCACAGCTTGTTGGCCAAATCTGGACATACCCATTTTCACACCATAGTTATTGGAGTTGACTAGTTGTAAGACAGACTGTAGTACAAATTCTAAAATATTACTCCACTTTCTATAGAGAAAGGAAAACAAAACTAATCTTAGATTTAGGTTCCCATATGCAGAATAGGAGGAAAGAGCTACATATGGAAGGAAGGAAGGAAGGAAGGAAGGAAGGAAGGAAGGAAGGAAGGAAGGAAGGAAGGAAGGGGGAAAGGGGAAGGAAGGGAGGCAGAATGGACTGGGTTGTGGTATCGAAATTTAAAGAATGACTACTCTTCTATTTGCACATGTCTTTCGTTCCGTGTCTCCTTGGCAGACATCTCTGTCTCCTGGAGTTGTGAGCGCACATGGACAGAGGAGATTCTTTGCCAGAGGCTTAGAAAATGATGCCTTTCAGAATTGGTTTTGTTTTGCTTTGTCTGTTTGTTTGCTCCTACCTTCCTAGTCTCTAGCCTAGGGGAGTTTCGGTACTGGAACTCCAGTCCTATGGCAAGGAAAATGGTGATATGGGCAGCGAGAGTACGGGGAGTAACAGTTGTGGTGGAGACCCTCACAGGCCTTTTCACCTGCCAATTTTCCCCAGTTCAATACAGTGGAACCAGGAGTCAAGGGTTTTGCTTTGGAGCAAAGCACAAAGGAAGGTTTCCAGGGAACATGATGTAGCCAAAATCTTGAGAGGCAGAATAAACTGGTACAATATTTTTTGGAGAAATTTCTCTAAATATGCCAAGAACCATACAAATGGTTACATCGTTACATCCTTTGATACAATTGTTAAGCTGTGGACATTTTCCCTAAAGGAAACATCTAAATATCTTTATAAGCAAAAAAGAGGAAATATATTAGCTCTTTGCTATTTGAATGAACTAGTTTCATCACATAAAAAATTTATGGTAGAGACAAAAGATATCAACTCAAATTGTGTTCAACCATTCATGAGATCATTAAGAAAAATACAGAAGAAATTAGGATCCACATAAAATATGATTGTACGAAAAGTAATTATAAGTTGAATTTGTATTATGAAATACTTGACCAAAGAAAAAGATTATTTTTCAGATAAATTTTCTGGTTTTATAATATTAATGATATTTTACTGTTTTAAAGAAAATGTGTAATGACTTGGTTTTATTTGGAGCTTAGATGTTGGTTTAGCTATAGTAAGGTAATTTTTTTTCCTAAGGAATTTTTGTCTATATTTTGGGAGAGGTCTTTTAGCATCATAGATTTCTGTAACCCAAAACAAAATAATTCACATAGATGGGAACCATAGCAAACACTTTGGCATAAGTAACAAAATTTCTAGTGTTTTTCAATAAGTGAGAGTTTGGAGAAAATATTCCAAGAAAACCAACAAAGCACATCATTTAGCTTTCTATTCCTGATAAACTCACTGACTTTTCCCCCTGGTTTTTTTTTTTTTTTTTTTTAATTTGGCTGAATAGCTTTCTCATTAGAAAGCAGGCTGGTACAATTGCTGTGACAGAAATAATCGAATGGTCTATATACCTAAAATCTCTGGGCTATGATTTTTTTAATTTCACAGAGCTTTGCACTCACATCCTCTGGCTGAGGGTGGAAATGGAAGTGACTGTCAAGAGCGCAGCATGTCAGTTCCAGTCATGTTCTCCACTCGCATGGGCAGAGGGAACGGAGACATTTAAGAAATGGGTAACAGCCTAGAATTCAATTCAGTTCATCCCATACTGACAGCTGGCTATTGCTAGGAATTGCCCACCTCCTTGATTTAGAGAGGTGATTGAATTCACATCGGTGATAAACTTCATGGTTTTCCCTCAGAAGAGGCAGGCACGATACAAATAACACAGTGTGATGAGAGATGTACTCAAAGAGTAAACTAAGCTACGTGGGAATAGAGATGACGGAATAGCCAGTTTGGGACGGATCAGAGGCTGCAGCAACAAGATGATTTTAAATTCCTCGCGGGAGCACTTGGTAAAGAAGGTGGAGATAAAGATACTAGAGCACAGCAGAGCCTTGTGACAGCACAGAGACAACACTGGAGACGTTACTGAAATCGCTCCAATGAGGGGCAACAAATGTCATCGTGCGATATTACCGATGAAGATGGGTTTTAAAAAGCAAGATGGTGCCGCTATTTGAGAATTAGCACTTTCAGAACTTGGTTACATGAAGGAAGCAAGGATGACTTCTAATATTCTAGTTTGGAGTTTTGCTCCAATATTCAGGCCATGAGTTTAAGGTTTGCAAATGTCACTGTAATTTACCTCAAACTTTTGCAAAACCAAAACCACACACAATAGTCCCATTTGTAAAATCTCAACAGTTTTACCATTTGTTCAAAAGTCTAATTTAAAGTCTTTTCTGGTACTCAAGGCAAACTTTTAGCAGTGAACCTCTGTAAAAAGGAAAAAGAAACGTGTTACATAATCTAAGGAAAAACAGCATAGGGTCAGAATTCTTGTTCCATAAAAATACCACATCTTTTTTAGCCATTCCTCAGTTGATAGGCATTTGGGTTGTTTCCAAGATTGAGCTATGACAAATTGTGCTGCTATAAACATGGGTGCACATATATTTCTATGGTACAATATTTTTAATTCCTCTGGAAAAATATCCAGAAGGGGAATACCCGGATTAAGTGGAACGTCTAATCCTAGTTTTAGGAGGGATCTCCAAAATGATTGTCAGAGTGGTGTCATCAATCTACACTTCCACCAGCAGTGGAGAAGGGTTCCTTCTTCCCCACAACTCTCCAGCGTTTGTCATTGGTTGATTTCTTGATGATAGCATTCCTAGTGGGGTGAGATGAAATCTCAGTGTTGTTTTAATTTGCATTTCTCAAATGACTAATGATGAACATTTTCCATGTATTTATTCACCATTAGTATTTCTTTATCTGAGAAGTGCATATTTATCTCAGATGCCCATTTTCGTATTGGGTCTTTGAATGTTGGGGGCCTGATATTTTAAAATTGCTAATATATCCTAGATAGAAGTCCTTTGTCTGAGGGGCAGTTAGCTAAAATTTTTTCCCAATTTGTGGGTTTCCTTTTCACTCTAGTGGTGATTTCTTTTGATGTGCAAAAACTATTCAATAAACTGAGATCCCAGTTGTTGATTCTTTGAAGGATTTCCCGTGCAGTTTGGTTTTTGATCATGCTCTCTCTGTCTACACATGTGTCTTTGAGATTTTTACTTACTTTCTCTCCCAGGAGATTTAGTGTTTCTGTTTTAATATTTAGATATTTGATCCATTTTGGACATGAGTTTAGTCCATGGGGATAGACTTGGGCTTAATTTTAGTCTTCAGCAAGTAGAAAACCAGTTTTTCCAGCACCATTTGTTAAAGAGGCTGTCTTTTTTCCAGTGAACATATTTGGCCCCTTTGTCAAAGATAAGGTGGCTGAGTGTGTTTGTAGCTGTGTCTTCTAATCTGTTCCATTTGATCTTCAGGTATCATTTTTTGCCTGCACCATGCTGATTTTATCACAGTATCTTTGTAGTATAATTTGAAGTCAGGGATTGTGATGCCTCCTGCCTTGCTTTTGTTTCCCAGGACCACTTTTGCTATTCTAGGCCTCTCCTGGTCCCAGATGTTTCATGTTCCTGGCATCTTTGACTTTCTGAGGTCTTTGCTGCACCTTTTGCTTCATTTCCAAAGACTTGACACTAACTGTTTCAGGGGCTTCTTGTCTGGGATCCAAGGCCTTCCTTCGAAATCTGGGAAAAAAACCTCTCTGACCCAACAACTATTTTTTTTTTTTGGTACTGGGAATTGAATTCAGGACCTTGGGCTTGCCAGGCAGACCCAACTCTTGCAGTATGCATCAAAGTAAAATTATATGGATAATGCTAAGGTCTGCATTCAGCTGGAGTTCGAGAAGTTAGACTCCTTTAGACCATGATATAACCACTGGGTACCTAGAGGTTGAGAATAGTGAAAGCAACCCTCTGGAACCAATTACCTAGGAGATAATTACTGAGCAGGGGCCGGAGGATCTGTTCTCAAGTGAAGATTTACACTTTTCTGGCCTTACCTCTGCAATGAATGGTGGGATCTTGTCAAGTTTTGAGATGCTTTCAAGGCATTTTTCTTCTTGTCTCTCTACAAAGTACTTAGGTTTACTTTTTTTTCAATGACATTAATCTGTTTAGAAACTACAGTCTTGGGGCTCTAACTTTATAAATTATTTCTTTTAGGTCCAAAATTTAAGTTTAAACATTTGTTCTTCTCTGCCTTTTGCCTCTGATTCTATCTATATACCTGGCAAAAGCCCATGAGAAGTACCACGACACGGCATGGATGTTAGAATGTCGTTAAATTTCCTCTACCAGATTATTCCACTGCTCTTAATCTCTGTCTCCTGCAAAGACTTGTGACAAAGGCAAAACATGGACCAATTTTCTGCCAGCATACAGCACACATGGTCTCTACTTTAAAACTGTGAATGGAGTCATTGTTTTCAACGAAAACATTCTGAGCCTGACCTTTACTCTCCGCATTCCTCTGAGCACTCTGGTCTGCTGAGCTCTGAGCCAAGACACCCATCAAGTTTTGCTTACAGCTTTCCATGTGTTCTCTGTTGTGCATTTCAAACCATTTTAAACTCCTCACACAAACCAATTCTGAATGTTTCTAAACCAAACGATCAGGTACAGTTCAGTAACAGTATCCAGTACAAATTGTCTGCATTAGTTAGGTTTCCTGTTGCTGGATACAACACACAACACTCACAACTTAAAGGAAGGAAGTGTCAAACTTGCTCACTTTTTAAGGGGATTCAGTCCATGGTCTGACAGCCCCACGGCAGGAACAGCATGGCAAAAGGCACATGGTGGTGTCCGGGAAGCTGCACAGGGGAACTGCGCCACATCCGAAGGAGTGGGGGCCACACACAGTCCCCTGGGTCTGACCTCCATGTCCATTCAGTCACGGTGAGAGTGAGCTTCGCAGTAGCTCCAAAGCCACTCAAGTTGACACAGTCAAGCTTATCTGTTACAAGTGCCAAGAGTAATTAAGGAACCCTAAATAGACATACGGGCTGGCATTCATGGGTATTATATCTCAGAGATTATTAAAATGTCACTTCTTTCTAAATTGATTTATACTTTTGGCAATACCAGCCAAAATCTAAGCAGACACATATGAAAATTGGCAAGCTTATTACACATTATATAGGCAATCAGCAGTTTGCAAACCTAGCTAAGTATTGGTATCACCTGAGGCATTTTAGAGACTCTTACTCCGGGCTCTTACTAGAGGCTCTGAGTCAGTCAGCACCTAGATTATTCCAATTTAATGAAATAAAGGCGTGGTGAGAATGTATAGTACCCAAATGAAGACTTTTTCCATTGAAGGTAAAATAAACAGTTTTGATATTTGTCTGACTTTTAAACATATGTAATGATTGGAGGATGGAAATGCTCTCTCAAAGAAAAGATGTTTAGGCATTTGAGCAGAGAGAAAAGTCCTGAAATAATAGTTGTTCAGTAGAATTAGAAAACAGTGACTACACATAGCAAAGGGATAGAAGTTTTGGAAGATACATTCTTAAACAAATCGAAATAATGGTGTAAACGTTGGGATTTTCTATGTATAACATCTCACTTAGAAACTTAAGAGTATGAATAATTAGAAAGTAACTGCAGAGAAGCATGAACAAATCAAAACAATAAAATATCATAAACAAATGGTCACTTAAAAAAACACTCAGCTGTGAACATGCATATGTGCAAAATATACATAAATATGAGTACTTAATTTATAATTTGAATCTAAATTGATTTATTTACTACTTCAGAAGGATGTTGTGGAAAAGAGAAAATAATAATAAAAGAGAACTGAATTATCATTTGCACAATTTAGAGCCAATAGATAATATATTTACTGGCAATGCAAATGATAGTGGGGCATACACGCTCTTCAGAAATTTGAGATGTATGAAAAAGCCAACTAGAAGTGTAGAGCAGTGGTCTGTATGGGTGGGTCTATGGCAGTGTTTCTACTGATGTTATTTGAATACTTTTGTGAGACCTGCTGTGTGCCCTGGTGTGCTCAGAGTCAACTGTAGACTCTCTCCACTAGATACTCAGAAATGTTCCCCAAATCATATGTAAAAGCCTGTCTGTCTATTTCCTGGTGTCTTCTGGTTATGTCTGCTTAAGAACCTGCAGTTGGGGAAGGAACTAGTAATTGATATTTTTGTAGAAGTGTATTAGCTTTCCCAGTGTTGGGAAAATTACTCAACACTGCCTGCCCTGGCTCATATGTTAAGGAGACTCAGTCCTCAGAGGCTGGCCCCAAAGCAGGGATGCGGTGGGGGAAGGTGTGACAGAACAAGTCTGCTTAATTCACAGTGGCTGGGAGCAGAAGAGCAGCAGCACAGGGCCAGAGAGGAGAGGGTGAGGAACACCATGTAATGCCCAGCAGCAATCTCCCATCACCCACCCAGACATATCCAAAGTCCTCAGTCAGTCCCTGGGCGATCAAGTTGACAAAGGAAAGCTTAACAATTACAAGAAGTGTATAATTTGACTGTATCACTTGAAGTCTAAAATACTACACAGACTCCTATACTTCTTACTAGCCACACTTTTTTTAGTTGCAAACTATGTCTTTTTGATAGTGAAATCTCTACCAAATGGTTTGCATGGCTCATGCTACATCCACAGAAACATGCAAAACACTATCCCTTATTTCAGAGTGCTTACAAACACATCTGGGCACAGGACACGCACAACAGTCTAACAGTAGAGTGATTTAGGAGAGGTTTGGGGGCTGGAGGAAAGCATTTTCAATTCCTAACTTCTCCCCACATTAGATCTTTGTCCAAAAGTCACATCTCAGGTACCTGACCAACCAATGTCATTTCCAGATACCCTTCTTAGGAAAATCTCCCTCGGTTCTGTGTTCATGAAAAGAAATCATGACGTAACATTTTACTGCACCTGTAGAGGTAACAGTAGTAATTGGCATTCCAAAGTAGAAGCAGCGACGGCCTGGGAGGAACAGCACGGCTTTGCCGTAGGAGAACTGCAGCCTCTCGAAAGAGAACGCAGCACAACTCTGAGCCTTGGGTCCTTAGGCCTTTGTCAGCATGAGTCCTTCTCCCTTTAACAGCCAAGCCAAGCCAACAACTTTCCCACCATGTGCCCACTACAAGCCCCTGATGCAGCTAAACTAATTTTAGGCTATTGCTGCAAATAATGGTCTGTCTCTGCCCACTTCAGGTATTTATTTGGTATAAATTCCAACATAAAAATGACCTGGGTTGAAACTGATAATCAGGTTCTAGGAATAAATTTGTCTCTTTATTGAGTTTTCGTTTTAGCTTTTAACATATGCAAATAATTGCATAAATATATATTCTTTTGGTTAATATTTAGATGCTTTTTATTATACAAACAAAGGTCTTAATATAATCAATATTTAAGATGCTTTTAAAATGTAGGTTTAATGTGGTAATTCTATTAAATCAGAAAGTGTGAATATACTTCTACTTGGGCCTTCCATGATAACCATTAGCCATTCAAAAGAATAATACCTTTATACAAAATAAATGTTGCTATGGATGGTGCTAACATTATTTATTAATGCAGGTAGAATCAAGGGCATTTTCACCTGGCATAAAGTGAATTTTTATTTTTCAAACCTGAGAATAGACTAGAGTTTGCTAGTAAAAGTGCTTTGGTAAATACCATCAATTCTGATGACAGATTATTTTCAATAATCCTAGGCAATTTTGTTACACTGTCATTATGTTTAGGTGATAGCAAATTAAAATGATAAAATGTCTTTATCTCTTCCCTGCAGCTGCTGTAACAATCCCATAAAATAAGTTTATACTGTCAGCTGTACCCTGTCCAGAAATATATAAATACCGGTGCCATTGTTCCTTAAGTGTTCCACTCCTCATTGAGCTGTATAATGTTCCATTTCTAAAGAAAATGTTTTAGCATCTTTTTTTCAATTACTTGAGGAACAGATACATTCATTACTTTGCCTAGTGTCAGGGTCACCTCACCATATATACTGGTAAATTACTATAATAGTGGTACTTGGCATGTCTCATTAGAGTGAAAAGGAAAAACAGATTGAGTGGAAATAAGGATTCGTTCTTCCTTCTATTGAGTGCATATGCCCTGACTACCACCAGGGGAACTTATTAACCTTTCTCTCATTGTAAATGTTTCCAGAAAACAGAACTGGATTGAACAAGCTGTTTAGTCAAACAAGCACAGTCTCATGCTACTGCAGATAAGCATTTATTTTCTGAGCAATTTACAAGAACTATTTAAATATAAGTTTGGATTTAGTTTTGTTCTTTTCAATATACTTTATATATATTTATTTATATATGTAAATATATATATATATATATATATATATATATATATATAATGGTTGGGGTGGACCTGTTATTTTGTCTTTGTGAGAGTTTCTGTACTAAACCTGTGGTTCCATTCCTTTTATAAAGTTTTACCGAATTTCCACTGAAAGCACCATGCTTAGCACTTTGGCTTGAGCAAGCAGTTCATCACGTAGTTCACTGAGAGCATCAAGAATTGAGTTTTTAGATCCACTCAAAGTCTACCACTGCTTACTCACCTCAAAGGCACAGTTCTTTTTTCACAAACACAGTCTGGTATTTCAGTATTCACTTTTGTCTAAGTAAGATTCTCATAACACCTTAATCTTTGCATGTGTCTTTGCCATTTCTCTACTATTTGTTACATATTCTGGTTCAGGATTCCATCTCATTTTTGCCACTTATCTAGTTTGTTTTCTGTTGCTACAGTAAAGCTGTGGATTATGGAGAACGTATGAAGAAAAGAAGTTTACTTTGACTTGTGGTGCTGAAGACTGGAAAGATCAAGACGTAGGGTGCACGATTTCACATAGTGTGAGGCAGTGGTGAGTGGGCACCTGTAGAAGAGAGGAAGAAAAAGGAGTTGACTTTGCCTCAAAACAAACTCCTCACCAGAGCGAACTAATCTGTCCCCATATGAACTAATCCAGTCATAAGAAAAGATATTAAGGACATCCAGGTGACTGAAATATATCTTAATAGCCCTGTCTCCCTAACCTTTGTATGTATGAGCAATCATTAAGATGACTTTTAGCAGGGAAGCAAAGCACAACATCAAAACTTTTGGATCACTCTTCTCTAAATATCCAAACATTTTCACAACTAATGTTTCTCTGAAAATATGGCAAGACACCCGTTTCTGTGATTTGGACTTAGCTGATTTGGATCTGGTTTGCTTCCTTCAGATACATATTTATAACTAAAGAAAATATCGTTATAATCTGCTGGCTGCTCCAATCTGTTGTTTGGAGTTGGGTTTACCTCAGTACATTAAGCCAGCTCTTTCCTGAGGGAATCATTGCCAGCGGATGCCAAGTAGCAGGTCTTTATTATTTTACCAAAGGAGGGATCCACTGTGGACAGTCTGGCTTCAGGTTAGTTTTAAGTACTTTCTTTTCTTGTGACTGTTGTTTTGTGGTTTGGACTTGAGGACACTTCCTTGGACACCTTGGATATTTTGGACTGAGCCAGGATAATAGAACAACTCATACCAGCTGTCCTCTGGCCAGAGGAGCAGATCTTAAACCTGCTGCTCACCACTTTCTCTAGGAAAGTTACTTACTCTCATGTACTTCTGGGAAAGGTAAAATTTGATAATTTGTTTAAAACATCAAACAGCCTGGTATGTACAGAATATGAAATACATGTAAATAAAAAAAACAGCAAAGAGCACAAATATCTGATTAGTGCAGCATTTGATTTGAGCAATTGTTAGGGTCCTTAAAAGAACCCTAGCTTCCTGGAAGCTCTCCATGCCAGTAATAGACTAGATAGAAATTTCCTGCATCCCAGCATTACCCTGGGTAAGACCCTGATTCATCTGTGGCAGGCAAAACAGTATTGGCCTCTTCAAGTATTTGCAGGTTGACTACTAGTTTCGGTTTTTCTAATGTTTCCTCATGATTGAATTCTTACTAATCAATTTTGACAGGAATGGCAGAGAACAGACAAGTTCTCAGCTGAACCTATTAGAATGATTATGAATGATGTTAGCTCCAATCTGTTGGGGTTTCTGCAATATCACGTTACTATTTTTTTAGTTAGTAAATATCTATCATTCATAGATGTTTTGAAACAAGATAGGCATTCTCTCCTCTCTGCACTTTCACCTTTAAAAATCTTTTGATATTTCCTTTGCCAAAATCAATTTTTATTATGATAGATGCTAAATGGTGAACTCTTTGTCTTTCATTTCAACCATGTCAATTTGTAGTGTTAGAAGTGGAAGGAGATGCCTGGTACTCTGATCACGTTATGGTGACTACATCCCGGCATCAGGAAGGAAAGCCCAAGAGACATTTTCCTGAACCCAAAGTGCACAACTCATTTCCAGAATCCTATTACCAACGGGGCCGATGGGTTCTCAGGTCAGACCCTGACTCCCGAGCCTTTGTTTTATTGGGCAGTCAGTGTAGGTAGGTGGTAGCTCTGCCTCTCTCCGCACAAACCTGTAGCTTCACAGGGTTTCATTCTTACCCTTTCCTGGCTGTAAATTATGCGTCAATAAGTAATAGAAGCCACAGGGGAAAACAATGAAACCTCTGACTTAGCTGCTCAGCCCCATAGCATTCTGTGTGACTTTACATACCTCATAACCCTTTAAAGTTATACCCTTGACTTTAAGAGATATACTGGTTTATAGAATGGTAACGGTTTCAGTAGCTCAGCCGGACATTCTCTGCTGGCTTCTCTTCCACTCACTGTTTCTCTGCTTTGCTTCTGTGCCTGGCTTGAGATGCCCAGGTCACATTTGCACTCTGGTTTTGAGCTGAGTTTCCCAGCTGGAGAGGCGAGAAGATGGTGATAATTTCCCCTTTCCTGTCTGGACCTCCATACTCTGCTTTAATCTGACTCGCCTTCGAGAATCATAGCTTGGTGTACAAGCTTCCGTGGCTCCAGCCCCCGCAAGATTCCTGCTGTGTCCTTTCCTACTCTTTTAGGCCTCATCCCCTCCTCTGTCAACCCTGAAGAACTTACGTTATTGAAACAGGGAGGGAGAGGTGCGACAAACGTGTAAGAAGAATTTGAAGTATCTAACATTCTGCCGTAACAGCAGTGCAATCACTAGGGCAAAGGGTTGTCTTGCTGCCTGCCTGAATCTGAAGCCACTTTTACAGATCAGACCAGCATATCTTGTGCAATATACAGAATGAGGAAAGAAAAGTTAGCATTTTTTCCTATAGATTCTGGATTGTTTTTGACTGGCATATGCTGCATGACTGGATGGACACGTAACTCCTAACAAAAATATCCTCTGTATTTGGGTGAGAGATAACTTCTTTTCTGACCTAAAATGCATCTCAGGGTCCCATATTCTCTTTAGAATGACGAAGTTGCACATAGTCTACACAGAATACTCTGCGAGTCCCAGAATGCCATTGGTGAGACCGTGTGGCCAACCTGTGCTCACGAGCTTGGCCTAGTCTGCAGGTTAGAGCTGGGTGCGATCTCCGAGGCTCTGTCCGTTCCCTTCCACGTGTGCTTGTCCAAATCCATCAGTTTCTTTACTGTTTCCTTTTCCACACATCTTTGCAACAGTCCGAAGATGACCTTCAGAGCCCCACTGGAGTCACTTGTGTTTCCTTCTATGTCCCTGATGGTCGTATTGACATAATTCAGGGATACAGTGAGGTAGATGTTTCCGTTAAATAACCCGCGAGTGATAACTGGTAGGAAACAGAGCTGAGATGTGTGGCCCAATGTGTTTATCTCGTCTTCATCCTCGACATCTTTGCGATAAAATCTGTGACAAAACCCAATACTGTTTATTGGTAATCATGAAAGCTTCTAGCTACATTTTTCTGATTTATGTAGAAGTAGGTGATGTTGCTTTTACTTAGCTATGCTAAACTATCTATCATATGTAATTAAAAGAGGAATTTAGAGACTGGTGTCCAGGCAACATTATAGTATTTAAAACAAGTTGTGTGCCACAGGGCTTTCCACTTGGTAACTTTTTCCAGATGTAAGCTTATTTTTCCTAAAATGCAAATCAAGTAAAATGTCTGTAGATTGTGGAGGTGTGTTGGAAAGACGTAGAAGTGGACATAAAGCTCTTTAGAGATCATCTTTCTGGGTAAGTGGTGAAGCACTAGAACGCATATCACAGTCAAAGTCTAGGCTCATTTGCTTTACTGACGCTGTTTCATTTAGGTAAAATGCCTCTTTATATTTTAGGCAATTAGATAATGAATTAGAAGCGTAGCTAAACGGGAAAAAGTAGATTAGAAAGTCATTCCAATAAAGCTGAGGAGTGAATGGATATTTAACTTATTCTAAGATTCATTATCCTTAGAGTCTATTACTACAAAACTCTGAGTCAACCATGTAATACATTTATTATCCTTAAATAAATTAAGTAAGGATAATTTTCAAATATGCCAGATGTTCTGCTTTTCTGGTGGCAAAATAAGTCTGAAATTTAGCTTTGTGAAACATATGTTAAAAATACACATTTATTTAAAGAAGTCACCAACAGTTAAAAAATCAAATTCTTTACAAATTTTTTTATGTTAAAGAAAATAAAAATAAGCAGTAAAAACAATGGTATAAAGTTTCAAAACAAGATTATAGGAGACTAATGTACATTGTGTTCTGTTATCTTCAAAGTAGCTGCTCATATTACAAGACAGGCATGAAAAATTGGTCAAACAATATAGGCATATACCTCTCCTTCCAATCAGTGAATAGAAATTAGTAGTATAATTATCTTGATTATCTTGTGTGTGTAACACCCTTTCAGTAATCTACTAGTGACCAAAAGACTTGCTTATTCTATGTAAAAATGAACTAAATTTTCTCTTCAATACATATTATGTATTCATATGAATATGTATACTAGCAGTTAAATATGTAAAATTGTGTAGGATATTGGTTGAAACCTGGGCATGATGTGTTAGTTTCCTGGGTTAATTTTCACACACACAATTTATTGGCATTTGTCCTGCTGAAGGGCAAACGCAGGGCTTAGTGCATGCTGGGAAATCACTTTCCTACAGAGGTTCAACCCTTGCTCATTTTAAAAGCTGGTTTATTAATGAAAAGAGAAGAAAATAGGGATATATATTTAAATTGTTAAATATGGATACTAGATGCATGAGTTTTAGGTCTTTAAAAATATTTCACAATGTACTTTTAGAAATACTTTGTGCTTTTAAAAGCATGAAATTATAAAATAGAAGTTATACTAGGATGAGTTCCATAAAGTATGCCTTCACAAAAATTAAGGACTTATTTGCTTGAAAAAACTAAATGGTCACTACCTCTGAATTCTCTTTAAGAATGGTAAGTATGCTACACACTTGATCACAGATCCCTGGGTGTGATTAAAATACAAGTGAAGGAAATTTTGTTTGTCAGAAAGAGTTCTTCTTAGACTAAAGATCCAACTTTTTTTCATTATCCAAAGCACGGAGGGCATGTTCTGAAGTTGATTTGACTATGACATGTGAGGTGAGGGTGATGGAGAGGAGATGGGAAGAGGACTGGGCAGCATGCAGCAGGAAATCGGAGAAAGGCAAGCGAAGGTCCAGGGGCATTGTGAGAATTCAAATGAAGTTGAAATATATTGCTTTACACTGTTGCAAGTTTATTTGCTTTTGTAGTTTTCTCCATAATTGCTTAAAGATGAAATATTTTAAGATTGATGTGAAGTTTTGCAGAGTGAATGCAATAGCAGAACTAACTGCAACAAGTTGATAGTGGGGGAGAGAGAAGAGCTGAACTTATCTTGAACAGAGTTCAAGTGAGAAGAAATATCTAGAGGGAATAGATGGGGAGATTATGGAAGTCCTTAGCACTGTGGGTCTCAGAAGAGGAGCAGAAATGATTGCACAGGATGATTCCTGAGTGAGGGTCTCAGTGGAGGGAAGGTTGAATGTTGAAGTTTCAAATTTCCCAGGAACAGTACAATATGAAAAAAGTCTAATACATGGACCCAGAGCAGAGGTTGAAACGGAGTCCGAATAAGGTCACTGGATTCAAGAAAACCCTAAAAGATGATTGTTGAGATTTCCTGGGTAAACCAGAAGCATTAAATCTTCCTGAGAAGCACAACAGTTAGGTGTGGACAGACTTTGGATCTTTCTACAAAGACCTCCATGAATATGAAGAATAATGAAAGATATGCAGACGGTCTTGTAGAGAAGGGATATAAAGCGATATAGCGGGGACAGAGCCAGTGCTCTAGAGAAAGTGATAAAGATCAAAGTAAATGTTGCCACTTTTGTCCTGCCCTGAATACAAAGTGAGTTTGTGAAACAAGTGTGTGAAACAAACAAACAAAAACAAATCAAACCAAACAAAAAACAACCAGAAAGTGATATCTCTGGAAGAGAGCTGATATTTTAGATTTGAAGATACTAGAAAAATCCAGCGTGGAGATTCAGGAGGCTTCCTTGTAACAAGGCGGGAGTCAGGAGTGAGAAAAACGGGAAGGAAATGAGTTAGAGGGGTGAACAGGGTCAAGTGAGACACAGAGTGTGAAGCGTGGGAGCAGAGATGATCCCGACTACACATATTTAGCGGCCAGTACTGAGTGCTGTATACGGGATCAACTGGTCTCACATTCTAAAATGAGGAACCCATGTTCTTTCAAACCTGTACAAATGGAATCTGGACATCTTTTGGACTCTGAGTTTACTTGGAGTCCAGTAATTTAGCTGTAGTTCTCAGTAAGTCTGGTAGGAGAGGAAATTCGCGCTTTGTAGTTTTCTTCTCTCTCATAAGCCTGCATGACTTCGTGGATAAAGTGATAAGTAATCAATTATCAATACTTACTCTGCAGCTCATATCAACTTCTCGTTTTTTCTTTCCTTTTATGGCTGTGGTCCTTTTCTCATTCTATTTCCGTCTGATTTTGGCTTCTATGTGCTGAGATTTCTAGGCCCTTCTATGCAGTCTTTTGAGAGGAACCGAAATGTCTCTGTCACAGGGACACCACTGTGAGGTTCTTCTTGAACATGTCACCTGTTACTCATCAACTCAGCTTAGTTCTCCTTGAAATACGCTCTCGTTGCGGACTCTTTCATTTCAAGCACATGTGAGGATTGCACTTCTGTAGCTATTTTTATAATTATTTATTTAGTATGTGTTAAATTTAAGAGAGTAGGCATAAAGTATATGTTGTAAACACCAAGGAAAATAGTGTATTAATGGATATGTGACTAAATTAATTATAAAGTAAACTAAAAAATGTTATGAGAGAAGTAACGGTCAAAATAATCTTTCTATTGGAAAAGGGTCACTGTTAATTTTTAAATTACTTGTTAGTCTAGTAGATGTACCTATAAAGTTAGCTATTTATATAAATATATACATATGCACATGTAGAAATTTTGAAATCATATCATACATGTACTTCATATTTTTCTATTACTTAATTATTAAGTATGTGAATTTTTCTGCTATAAATCCCATTTTAACGTTGCATGATTTTCATTACATGTTGTAATAATTTATTATAATCGCATTCTACTGATGGATATTTTGTAAGTTGTTTTGTTTCTCTCATAAATACATGCATGCTATTTATACCCTTAGTTTGAATTTGGGCTTTGTTTTGTGAATTGCCTTCCTAATAGATGGTCCTGGAAAGAGCACTTCATGAGTTACGTCTTTCGGCCTCAGGAAACCTTGCAAGGCCCTAGGAGACTGCCATGTGAGCCACATCCAGGTCAAATGGTCATCCTAGCTGGGGCCCTAAATATGGAAAAGAAGCAGCAGATTAACACAGCATTCCAGAGTAATTGCAAGATTGCTTTCTTTAAAACTACTAAATTTGAGAGTATTTTATTGAGCTGCAATAACTATTTATTCATGTTCAGAAACTGGTGCATCTGTGAAAGTGTCAGAGTGCCCATTTTCTCCTCTCCTCAACATTAGTGGAAATTATCAATACACTTATTGCTTGTTTTTGAATTTCTGTGTTAATAAGATTGCCTATCATTTTATATATGTATTCACTCACAGTGCTGTTTTTAAAAGTAGATCATCACTATTTTCTTTCCCAGAAAGCCTCCTTACAATAAAAAAAGTTAATTAAAAAAGCAATCCTGGAAATTTTTCATCACACTTATACTAAGCTACTGATATTAGATTGATCCCTAGTGAAACAGAAATTGTCAACTATACCTTTGTATCTTCAGAGACATTGTTTTGAATATACTCAGGTAAGAACAGTATGATGAATATCACAATATTTTGATGAATTTTACACTAAAAATCTCCCTTAGAGCTAGAATTTGAAAATCTAACAAAGCAAACCAATTAAACCAAGCCAAACCAAACCAAACAATCAAATCAAACCAAGTAAAGGTGGTATTTTCTTTCCTAGATTATGGTAGTCTTTTTTTCTTCTAGTTTAAAGTTGTTCACAAATATAAAAGTTATAACTAATGGTTATCAAAACTATTATGTCTTTGTAGAAAATAATAAAATGCGTAGTTTGTGAAGAAAGGGATTAAAAATATATTTGAATAGACAGAAGATTTAAAGCTCTAAAAAGTTGGCAACATTTGCCCAAGATTAAGAAATAAAATGTTGTAGGCATAAGGTTGAAAACATACTTTAGTTTCTCCAGAATGCATTTTCATTATGTATTCTTTTAGATTTCTGAATATTAGCTTTTGAGTTTTTGTTAAAGAATTCTTATAAAAATATAACCACGTGTATTCTCTTCCATCATTATTTTTTCTTGCACTGAGAATTTTTTCCCAAGATGCCAGTAGCAAAGAAGATGGCTGTAACCTGCTGGGGTAAATACTATTTGTTGTAAATGAAATGCTATCATTTCAATGGCTGAGAATATTAATTTTAAACTCACATTAACCAGAAATGTGTATAACACTAAAAAATATTCTTTTATCACTTTGAGCACTATTTATGAATTTCAACAGTTTATTTTAGAAATTTCAAGTTCTTAAAAGCCTACATAACATTTGGCAAAAGGAAGTGGTAGCCTGTAGTTGTTTTAATTTTAACACTAATTCCTAGCAGTTGATGAATGTATTTTTAATTTTCTAAATATATATATATGTATATATTTTTTTTCTCAGTAGGCAATGAATTTCTTTAAGAAGATATTTTAATTCATTTTTTGTCTGTTTTGCTCTTCTGTATTTATTACTTTTGCTTAAGAAATATTGCTGGAGGCATGAGGTGTAGAGGGTGGCGTTTGCAGCCTCACAGCTGGGGATGCCTCCTGATTGAGCTGTCACACCTGAGCCTCTCAGGTCAGCGAGCAGAGACAAGTGTCAGAGGTCTGTGGCAAAGGCAGAGAGGGATGTGACAGAGTGCTGATTTTCTTAAGAGAGAGGAATTATAATTTTCCCTTTTTGTTAGCGCACACTAGTTACACAGAGCAGTCTTTCATCCCAGTGTACTTGTGTGTGCTACGGCACACTCTGTCTGGCCTATTCCCTCGATTACTTTTACTACATATTCACTACACGGAGTAAGGGTCTCATTCTGGCACGTTTACACGTGCGCATAACACACTTTGATCATTTCTTTTTTTTTTTCACTTTTATTTTAAAAGTAAAGAAACAAAAACATATTAACAAACAGACACAAAGTAGCATAAGAATAGTACAATCAAAGCTGAGTTACAGACAAGGTGACAGGGAATCAACAATGGTTGTTGCATTACATATTGATAACTTCGAAGTGTATACTCAGGAAAACAGATACAGACATGCAAAATTGATCAAACAAATAATCATCAACTATTCCTTACAATAAAGTGACCTAAGTCCGTAGTACAACTATGTTAGATATGCTGCATATACATACATACTTACACTTTGATCGTTTCTGTTCCTCCTTTCTTCCTCCCTGCCCTCCTCCTCCCTGATGGCCTACCTCTTTGGCGGTGGTGTTCCTTCTACTTCCGGTGTCTTATTTACAGTACATTTACATAAGTTTTGCACAGGCATTTAAAAATAAATTCATTCACAAACGTAATAAAACTGTTGAGTTTTCATTTCAACTGAGGTGACAATCAATACAGTTTAAGTGAATGGAAGAATTTTAGGACTTTCAGTATGTTCTAGAGTAAATAATTCCTGCGGAAATATTTGAGAACGGAGGCTCTAAGAGAGACACACTTCAACATATTTTGGCGATTGCTGTTGTCTGTTATCAAGGTGCATGTGCTTAATGATATCTCAGATAACAGCAGTCAGCCATCCAGCACTCAGCTGAACAAGCACACAGGCACAGCAAAAGATGATTAGCTTTAGAGATGAAAATGTATAATATTCTTTGAGTTAAACTATTTAAATGACACGGGCTGGAGTGTGTAGATTAGTGGTTTTATTTAGGCTAAGCTAGGATAGAATACTGTTTGGTACAGCCACAGCTCACTTTTGTTTTCCATAACAAAATGAGTATTTCTGGCAAGCCTTTAGTTAGTGACTACAATGATACCAGCACAATTTTAGGGAATTACATGCTTCATTAAGCAATAAACATTTCCTGGGAGCTAGTACATCCATAAAAATTTTCATCTTTAAAATTAATTCTCTTTTGTTGCACCTGTGTGGTTGTTCAGTTGAGTGCCAAATGGCTAGCCACTGTTATCTGAAATATTATGGGTGGAGATTATCAAAAATATCAAAATGTTTGTAAATCCTCAGAGGCTTAATATTTAGTGGACCAGTAGAGATATTGAGAGACAGTTGATGCTTTGAAGAAATTTAGTTTTTCTCCCACATTTCTTCTAGTAGTCTTTAAAAGCAAGTATCAAATTCTTAAATCCTTGTAGTGAAGCAAACTGGATTGACACGAGGATCATGTTAGGGGGCTCAAATGCCAGTCTGCAAACTTCATCAGTAGACCACAGCAGTAACTACCCTGATCTTAAGATGCTACCATAGAATCAGCCTAAATATGAAATTAAATAATGTATATAAATTCATTGGCACATAGTAGATGCTCAACAATTATTCTCTTTTCGTCCAGAGAAATTTAATACTGAATAAAATTGCTCATCTGGTGCAAATTAATATAGATACAGTATATTATTCTACTCTGTTCTTGGAGTAGAATAAATTAACTTCCACAAGCCTTTGTATATTGAATGTGTATAGAAAGTCAATTCCTTTTGAAACATTTCTTCATACATAAAAATGTTTATTATTTTAGTATGACTAAAAATAAATGTTACACACTAGCCTGTATGAACTTCAGTTAGCTCTTCTAAATAGAGAAGTTACACTTTAACTGACTCTGGCTAAATATCTCTGACTTTGGATATGCTCTTTAAAATTATATCTAACATTCATTGAGAACAAGTAATAACCAATAAAATATAGCATAATGAGCAAAATTTAATGATATGGCATTTGTTTTATTTACACAACTCATAGCTTGTAATATAGAAAAATTAGTGCAGATTTCTCAGGGACGGGGACCCATTAAAAACTGAAAAAAATGAAACATTAAACAAAAATGAGATTTATTTGCTTCCCATTTTTATGACTTATTTTCACCTCACTTCAATAGAGCTATTTGCAACTTTAAAATATCTTAGAATGTTGAGAGTTTTGCTTCAAGTCAGGATGGTGTTACCCTATCAGAGATGTCCTGATTTTATTTTATTTTTTTGTTTGTTTTTTTCTATGGCACCAGAAATCAACTCAGGACCTTGCACTTGCCAGGCAGGCACTTATACCACTGAACTATATCCCCAGATCTTGATTTTAATTGCGGTGTATTAACCAGTGTTCACTTTGTGACCCCCAGCTGGACTGAGTCAGCATGGTGCCGGGTGTGGGAGGCCCAGCCGAGGCTTGTTGCCAAAAGCGTAAAAGGAGAACTAGAGGGGACGGTGGTGAGCTGTTGGTTCTCCTGGAGAGCCTTGTCCTGCTGGCTTTCCCGATATAAACTCAGCTGTTCTCATCAGAGGAGCTCGGGACCTCTCTGTCGCTGAGGATGGCTGTGACACTTTTCGGAGGAGCTCTGCTCCTGACTTTGAGGGTCATTTCTTGGCTCCAGGGCAGATCCTCAGCCTGCTAGCACAGATCCTTCATCCCGCTCGCGCAGACCTTCCAGCTCCCACCCCTGACCTTTGGGCCTTCCCAGCACAGATACTTGATTCAGACTTGTACTGTCCATGGGCTCTGGGCCTCCATCTAGACTTGTACAGGACATTGCCATGGAGCCCAGGCCCTCAGCTGGGTTCTTTTGGTCTCTAGTGCATGGACAGATTTCCTGTACTCTACATTTGACTCTTCGGATGAATATTATAAAATAATCCTATAAATCATGTGTCCTGTGTTAAATCCTTCCCCTTGTAAGCCCTGACTACAGCAATAATACATAAGAGATGACTGTTTTCAAATCTTGGGCAGCAGACTCCGACATGCTATAATTCTGGTGACAACAAGAATATCTGAGGTGATTCCTGTGGTCATTTCTGAGCCGTTATTTCCAGACTACACGGCATAGGGTGGTCTGAAACACGGAGCAGAAGCAAGAGTATAACACGTGCAGAGGCAAAAATGTGTCTTACTGCGTTTCCAAAAATTAAAATCTTTGGGAGTATGTTTTCTTATCAAAACTAAATTAAATTGGAAATAAATGAAAAGAAAAATCTAGAAAGACCCAGGAAACATTTCTTGAAAAAATATTTGATTAAAATAAGACATAAAAAGTGGAAAATATTTTAAATTTAAGGAAAATGAAACTTTGATGTATCTAAATCTGTAGGATGCCATGCTGACTGAGAAAGGTGTGATTTCCTACTAACGTTAGGAAAAAGGAAAGGCTTAAAATCAATGATATCAGATGCGACACTTGAAAAAATGTTATTTAAATCTAACATAAAAAGGGAGAGATAATAAAATGGATAAAATATAAAAGGATATGAAAATTAATAAGCCAAAGTTGTACGTTTTGAAAATTTACAGGATTAGCTTTGAAAATTGATAAAATCCCTTGCAATACTCATTATATTTGCTTTTCTCACCATGATTTGGGAGGATGTTACCTTCTTTGTAAGTAATCAAAGAACAGAAAGGAAACATTTTCCCAGATACCGGTTGTGACCCCTGAGAACGAAGCAGCACACAGGGCGGGTTAGTGCCCCACTGTGAGCCTGGAGGGAGGAGGCACCTGGAGAGTCCGAGCTGCAAGTTTGTAGAAACAGGATGGGCTCGGTCTTCAAGACAGACAGCGGAGGAGAGAGCGTCAAAGAGATCCAGAGGGGGCTGGGGATATTGCTCAGTGGAATAAGCGCCTGCCTAGCAAGTGCAGGGTCCTGAGTTTGATCCCCAGTACCGCCAAAAAAAAAAAAGTTTTTTAAAAAAAAGAGCTCCAGAGACTTGCTGATGGTCCCTGCTGGGTACTAGTGACCACCTGGGTGTGAAGCCAGAGAGAGAACAATTGTTTCACTAAGACAGAAGGAGGAAAACTTTCTAGAGCTTGCACAGGATTAAGACTATATCATTTACCTAATAACTAGAGAAATTTCCAAATATATGAAATATTTACGAGTGTGTTCAGAAGGGTGCTGCTGAAAAGTGGGGCCCTTAGCCCTTGATTTAAAGGCGCTCTCATGTGTTTACAGGGCTCAAAAGCTAGAAAGTTCAAACTATTTCCAAGTGTCTAAATTATATTCACAAATAGTCTGTAAATGAAGCTAATATTGACACTTTGTAGTGTTGTAGTAAATGAATTAATTAGATATATAAAGCATTTAGGATATGCTTAGTAGAGGACAGGAAAATTAAAAGACAAATGTTGTCCCCTTACACCAACAGGTGGCTCAATGTAAAGAATAATAACACGTGTTGAAGGGGATGTGGAGATCTGGTTCGATGTTGGAGAGATGTAACCTGCTGTATCTGCTGTGGAAAACAATGTTAAGGTTCCTCAAAAATTACAGATAATTTGCAGGTTTGTATCCGGTAATCTGAGCAATTTATGTGATGACAACGATTTGCAGTATGACAACCAATGGTGAATTCCTACCATCCTGCCTAGTGACACTGTGTGTTATCTCTAATGTTCTTTTAAATTGTTATTTTATTATTCTCTTTAATGATTTGATCACTCTTCTCACATCTTGTCATCTGGGCAACTTCACTGAAGATAACAATGTGTAACATAACAACCACTGTTAATCCCTATCATTTGTTTTGAAAACCTGTGTCATTTTTAATGTCCTTTCTTTACGGTGTTTGTATTTTGCTATTGTTCTTTTTTTTTTTTTTGTACTGTTTTCTTTAAAATAAAAAATAATTACAGATAAAATGTATGCTTTAACAAGTTCATTTCTGGGGATATGCCCAAAAGAAATGAAATAAGCATCATAAATAGACAGTTATACAACCAAGTTGATAGAAGTATTCACTACAGCCAAAAGAGATAAGTAACCCAGGTGTCCTTCCATAAGTAACTTGTTGAACAGAATTTGGTATAAATACAGCACAGTCTTATGAAGCCTTAAAAAGGGAGGAAATTCAAACACATATTACTGCATCGATGAATTTTGAAAACATTATTCTCAGTGTTGTATAATTCTCATTTAGGATGCAAATGTATTATACACATTCTGTACAGAGGTTGTACAGCTCATCTTTGCAGACACATGCAGTGGGCATGTTCAAGGCGTGGAATAGTAGCTTCCAGAAGCAGAAGGAGACATGGGAAAGGGGAGTTGTTTGACGGAGATGGAATTCCTGAGTTCTGTGAATGGTTATGCACAGTATTGTACTTGACACTGTTGCACTGTATACTTAAAAATAGCTAAAATGGTAAAACTTTATGTTGTGTGTAATTCTGTAGCCCTGGCAAGGGTTACTACTCCCATTATTTTATAGGTGACTAAACTGGAACTCATTAAACAATTTTCCTAAGAACACTTAGATAATATCTGGCAGGGGAAGAAGAGTTGGTGTTTCAAGGGCCTAAGCCTTTCTGCCCATGCATGTACCCTCCTAAATTTATGCTGTGTCCCAGCTAATACACGTGACTCTAGCTCCATTATTAGAAATTCTTCTGAAATACAACCATGAAGATGCAGCTAGCAAAAGGGACAGCTGACAAAATTTTCGATTTATTCATGAATTACATATTATCTAGTCTTAAATTTTTAAACAGATAGAATTTAAAAACTGAGATTATAATTAAAATTATTTCCTATTATGAAAGGTTTTCTTTCGTTAACATGAAATATTTTTAGGTGCATTTTAGTGAATTTTCTGACACATTCTTATTGAACTTTATATTAATGTGAAGCAATACATGTTAAAATTATGCTCATTCATTACTGTAAATTAGAATTTGATAGAATGAGAATAAATGATAGTTTTTTTTAAATGACTTTCTTTAAGAAGAAAATACTACCTTAGCAATTTCACATTTTTGACATGTTCAGGAGGTTTTGATAAAGTTTTACGTTCATGTTTCTTACAAGGTTATAATAAATATGACTCACACCTGAGTAAAATATGAAGCTTCGAACAAAAAAGAGATGATAAATGTGTCTTACAGTGCAACAACAGCAGTCTCTGTCAATAAAGAAGGATTAAATTTAAACACTCAGCTCACCAGATCAGTGTAGTGTTTTTTGAAAAATCTCTCTCTGTCACTTCCCCAACACAATCTATCTTTCAGAAAACAATCAATACAGAATTGCCCTCAGAAAATATTTTTCATGATCTACGAAATTTTACAAGTGTATAGTATGTAAAGAAATAACATGAGCTACTTACTTCAAATTCAGGACATCACAAGATAGTAATTCTCAAAAGTGTAGCAAACTCTTGGCGTTAATCAGAGTTTGAAATAAGTTTATTTCCTTAAAAAACCAGATCCAGTCTTTGTTTCTCATATTAATATTTTAATATCCCAGAGTGGCAATGAGTTTCAAATTTAGAAAAAATGAAAAGCCCAGTATGTTGACTAATATGGGATCATGCAAACAGAAGTAGGAGACATAGAGGGATTTCAATTCAAGGAAAGCTTACCCTTACATCCATAGTCATAGAAGCCTGGTCATAAAACCTTGTATAGATAGGCTGAAGCCCAGGTAGAGGGAAAGCAGAATTTTCAGGCTCACTTTGGAACTGAAAAATATGCAACACATTTCCTACTTTCAAGTGTGAGAGTTTGAGACCAGGCCAGCAGGGCCTTGCACAACGGTATGTACATGAGTTGGTTTCTGGCCAGGAGTACAGAAAGTTTTAAGCTGCTTTTCACTATTGTGCTTTTTAGTCATAAAAAAGAGGTGTTTATTTTTAAACATATCTACTATTTTTAACTTTCCCCTTTTCATTATTCGGAGGGAATCAATGATAGTGATGTGCACTCCTTACATAACTATAAACTTGAACAAAGTTTAAAACTCACCGGGTAGTCTCTGACCCCCAAGCGGCACAGACTAGCCTTTGCCATCAGCTAGCCTGTTCTCCTTCTTTGTGCTTCCATCCAGAGTCAAAGTCATCTGTACAAATAAGGTAGATTTTTGACACTGTGATGATATAGAAATGGCTCTTTTGCAAAAACCAAATGGAAACAAAAATAAAACAAAATAATCTCACCTACTAAGACTTCAATATGGGTTAAGAATTTCAAGCAACAAATTTCACTTATATGATTTTATTTTAGTGGGCTTTTCTTTTCTTTTAGACCAGGTCTCGCTTTGTAGGCCAGGCTGTGTAGCCCAGGCCAGCCTCAAACTAGCAGCAAGCCTCCTGCCACACCCTCCCAACTACTGGGATTATGGGCGTGCACTGCCACGCATGGCTATGATTGTATTTTAGCATAACTGCTCCAATATTAGATGGAGTGATATATCATAAACAAAGGAATTTTTACGTTCCCTGTGTCGCCTCTCTCATAAGTGAGCCCAGCTCAGGCATATGATTCCCTCTCTGGGTTGGTGTCAGGTGATGCGGTGAACGTGCAAAGCCTCCAGCCTTTCAGTGTGATCTGCAAGGGGCTAGCTTGTGTGTTGTCCCACACAGAACTCTGGCAGTGCTGCAATGGCCAGGGCATCTGTGGGAGGGAGAAGGACGGGCACCTTCCTGTGAACAATATGGTTCTGCAAGACTTGAGGAGGACGCAGGTCTGAGGCTCCTCCATCAGGAGGAAGAGAGGAAAAGAACATGCCCTCAACATTTGCAGCTTTTCTGCCAGTTTCCCAAGGAGCTTGTTTATTTCCTGGCATAGACAAAGGGCTCAAGAAATTGGAATAACCCACATGCCTGGATTGGCTGTGGCTTGCATAGGCTTGAGAAGCTTGGGGAAGGTAGAGAGCTGAGGGTTCTTCTTAGGAAGAGAGCAAAGAAGGGAAAAGCGAAGCCTGACCTTAGTATTTGTGGTCTTTGGTGCACTCCTTGAAGGACTGGTTACAGTCTCTCCTACACATGGTGCTGAAGAACTGACTTCTAGAGTCTGAGACAGCTCTGGCTGGCGTGCTTTCCTGAGATTAGGGAAAGGACTGTACCTAAGTCTTCTATCTTAGGAAAAATAGGTGAAGTGTCTGGGTGTGCTCCCGATGTTCCTGGCCACTCAGTGAATCACAAGAGACATCTGTCTATGTTGTCCCACACAGTCACCTGAGGAAATGGCACAGCCATAATCCAGAGGAAGCTGGAAGTAACGTACACATGAAAAAGTAAAAGAGACCAGGTACCTGGAACTGGGGATGGGGAAGCTAAAAAAAGGAATACAGAGTTAGGAATACTGGTGATAGTTTTTCAAAATCCAAGTGAGTCTGTAAAGACTAAATTATTTCGATTTACCCACCCCAATGGTTCTTTTATGTGGAGTTTTATCCTCAGAAGAAAATCATTGTCTATGTTTCCATAGCATTTTTATAAATCAGTGATAAAACATAATTATGTATAAGAAATATCAATTACAAAATCCCCCCTTTTAAAGAATATAAATACATATAATGGAAATTATTAGAATCATATATTAGAATTAAATTAGGAAAGTCATTAAAATGAAAATAAATTAATTTTAAAT
This sequence comes from Dinomys branickii, assembly GCA_004027595.1. Taxonomy (NCBI): domain Eukaryota; kingdom Metazoa; phylum Chordata; class Mammalia; order Rodentia; family Dinomyidae; genus Dinomys; species Dinomys branickii. Next base: position 27,528 of record PVLD010013017.1, on the reverse strand, counting down.
CTGACTGAGGATGAAAATAAAATTGGTGCTGATATTATTTCAATGCATATCTGTTTCACAATTAGCTATTTGTATTACACTATTTTGAGACTTGAGATTAAATATTGTTCAGGTCATGGTTTGAATGTCTCCCTTTTAATGTTTACTTAAAATCTTGGTGTTTGATCTCAGGATCTCTTTATGATGAGAGAAATAACTCAAGCATTTGTGTGACATAGGTCAAGTACTACTCAGTTCCTTGATGAACCGGTATCCACATTTACACTCTAGTGATCTTGTTTATCAAATGCCAGCTTGCCTCTGTCTGCAGGATTTGATCAAGTACTTTATTTCTCATTTACCTCTGTTCAGTAAATTAACAGTGCAAATGCATCCTGTCATAAAGAAAAGAAGCAGTGCTTTATTCTTTTTTTTTAAATAAAAGTACAAAAACATATTAACAAACAGACACCAATTAGCATAAAAAATAGTACAATCACAACTGATCTACAGACAAGGTGACATGATCTCAACAGTGGTTATTGCTTTATCCATTGATATCTTTGAAGAGTGCTTTATTCTTGAATATCATGATTAGATAAAAATCAAAAAGTATTTGACAATGTTAAATGTTCACTTTGATAAATCTTTTGCATTTGCAAAGGCATACATGATTTCTGTGTTTGTTATGATGTCTGGTAGAAGATCTCTCTCTGAGTTGACAATAAAATTATTATAAATATGTTTTTCTGGTATGCGCTTTTATTGTGTTTCTAAGATTTATGATAAAGACAAAATTTATCTTATGATCAATACAAAAGTAGTCTCCAAAACGGGTGCTATTAATTTGATCATGCGTCCTTCAGTCTGTACACCTGATGCCTGATATTTCCAGATATTAGAAATTCAGTCTGAACATGGAGAGGAGGACTGTGTGATGTATTCTCTCCATTTAATTCACGTTCTTCCCTTCCAGCCTTAAAATTATCTTTGTAATCGACACATCTCTTGTTGTTAAAAAATAGTTACTGTTGTGCCCACTTTAGCAGCATATATACTAAAGAACAGTCAATGTTAAAATTATAATTTCTACATAGAATTGCTTAATTTTAAGCCAAATTTATTTCCTCAAAGGATATAATAAACAAAGAAACAAGGATTGTGGTGTAGTCCAGAGTAGCCTTAGCTGCGGTGGTAGTCTTGACAGTGCCATGTGCATGAGTGAGGAGGTGGATATTTTAACTCACCCACGCTGACCACAGTGACTTTACTCCGGTGCTACAGTTTATATCTAGATGTCCCAAGAGCTTCAGGGACTCGTAGGCAGGACCGTTCCAAGGTGAGTGGATCATATGGTCATGCTTAGGAGGTGGGGTCTGGCTGGAAGAGATGGGTCACTGTGGGCATGGGCTGCAAGGGTTCATTGCCCTCCGCTAGTGCTCCCTGGGTCTTCATGTCTCCTGCCCACTGTGCCATGAGCAGCTCTCTTAGTCATGCCTGTCTGCCATGTCATGCTGCCTTGGACTCAGCCAACTATGAGCTGAACTGTGAGCCAAAATAAACCTGCCCTCTTAAATGTGGTTGGTGGATGTTGTGTCCCAGCAATAAGGGAAGTGTTTATGACAGATACTGGTACCAGGAGTGGGCTTGCTGCTGGAACTGTATTTGATAATATCGTTCAGAAGTTTTTGGAACCTGTTTGCACAAGGGATTTAGAAATGATTAGAGTTACTGGCTGGAGAAATAACTCTAGAAGGTTGTAAGCTAAGCTTGATAGGAGATTCTGGTGATAGCTCAGAACATCAAAATACAAATAGAAATGCACACAGTGAAGGCTAGACTCAGATTTGTTTGGAATAAGAACTCTACTAATAGCTGGATTCTAGATCATGTGTGCTATGCTCTGACAGAAAACTGTGTACATTGTGCTCACGTCCTGAGACTTTGCTAGACACTGAGATTAAAGACAGAAAACTCTTTCACCTGGAAGAGGAAACTTGAAGGAATACTAATGTTGATGCTGTAGCATGGGAACCCTTGGGTGCTTTTAGCAAGTTGTACATTGAGAATCAAGAGCAAATGACACAGCTAAATGATTTTAAAACCTTGAGTTTGACCAGAAAATGGCCTACAAAACTGGAGCAGAAGAGAGCATGGTTGCTAAAAATATTAGCACTAAAATGAGGTCAAGTAATTTGGATCAAGATGTAGAAAAAAATGCCTTGAGGGAATGTAAAAAAGTCATAAGGTTGTATTATTTGCAGGCTGAAAATTGCAAAATTTGAAGACTTTGCTTTGAAAAGAGAGTCCTAGGAAAAGTACACCAAGGTGTAACCCTAGGGAATTTGTGTCTGTGATTCAATTCATAGCACTCAACCATCTAGGCACTTGAAGATCTAGTTTCCATACTAAATCTTTAATAAGGTAAGACATTATTAGGATTCAACTGGTTATTTCTGACTCACAATGTTGAATGTTAAGCACTTGTCACTTTTCTTTGCCGGAAAGTTCCCTGAGGGTAGATTGTTAAGATAAATTCTGAATTTGGTCCATAAGGGCAAATATTTTGAATTCTGCTTTTCAGAGGTCTTCTAAACAGTTTAAATAGTAACTAATCTCCAAAAATTGGGCTTTGTAGGAAGACCTAAGTGTATTTTCTTTTTTGTGGTTGTGGGTATATAACTATCCTGACTGTAAGGTTGATTTTTCAGACTTCTGTGGATCCAAGTGCAGGAATGGGAATGGTGTAGATTTAAATGGTACAAAGATCTCTGCTTTTACCAGACTGTAGTGTTTTTCTAATGGATTCTATAGGCGGCTATAGATCTTGGGGTGTGAAAAGGGAACAAAAGGTTGTGCCTTAAATTATTTCCAGTTTGTGTTTATAGTTTTCAATAAGTTGGTACTAACCAGTTTTAACAACATTCTAATTACCATTATTGATGAACAGTATCCTGTAAGTTTTTTCTCTTATATGCTAGAAGTGCCTCAGTGTATCCATATTTTTCAGACCTTCTGCTATTATTTCTGTAGAGCGGAATTACAATAGCCAGAGTGTTCAGTTGAAAGATATATTTAATTCTATTAGCTGGATTTACTTTTTAAAATGGCTCCAGAAATTCATTTTTTATCAAAGACTTTTCATACAATCTTTTCCTTTATGTTTCACCTTGAGGGATTTGAAATCTTGTTGAATTTATTGAAAGTCTTTGTAGAGGTTTTTTTTTTAAGATTTGGTGTGAATCCTTTATGTATATCTCTTGCCTATTTATCACTGGTTGTGTTTTTAAAACTATTATTAAATATTTTAATATTAAATATTATCTGTATCCATTGATATCTTCGAATTGTAAATGTATGAACCCATATACAGACATGCAAATTTAGTCAGACAGTTAATCCTCTCAACAACAGAAAAAACACAAAAACCAATGGATAAAGCAATAACCACTGTTGAGACCATATCACCTTGTCTATAGATTAGTTGTGATTGTACTATTTTTTATGATAATTGGTGTCTGTTTGTCAATATGTTTTTGTACTTCTTTGTTTCTAAAATTAAAAAAAAATTATTATCTGTAAATCCCAAGGAGAAATTTTAAATAGACTAAGTAGCTCACTGAAAGGCCTCTGTGTGAGGTTACGGTTTACCAGCGCTCTGGTTGATTAATCTTGCACTTGCTGACTTCAGACATGTTCAGCTCCATTACAGGCAATGTCGTTCTTTCCCCGTGGCCAGTTGACTTCAGTGTCTGAAAAAAAGGTATAAAAAGTTACTTATCACTCCTTTCTCTTGTACAACATACAAATTTCAAAAAAGAGAAAAAGAATTACACAAGGTAGGAAGAAAAGTTTCCAAGGTGTGACATGAAGCCCATGGGTCGTAAAGGGAAATACATCCAAACACATTGTAGCACATGCACAGACACAATAAGGGAATAAAAGGAAAATACTGGTGGCATATTTGAGGAGGACTAAAACACTACTGCAAACAATGATATTATCTATGAAAGAAAATATGCAACAGTTTTAGTTATTCGCATATATGCTGTGACTAAAAGTATTTGTGTGGAAAAATACTTTTCTCTACTATGTAGCAGAGAGGAATTTTTCTTATCATCCGCAGAAGACAAAGACAGTAAATCTCAGGTATTTTAGAACTATCAGGTCAATGGAGCACATTTTTCTATCAAAAATGAACCAAACTGTGAGAATGTATAATCCCTGAAAATGCTTCTGTAGAAAAATGCCAATAGCTCCTATCCATAAAGTGAAGAGAAGGGAATGTTGTTATGAATGATGAGATGAGAGAAGCACTATGTCAATGGGATGACATTTTTAGAATTTCAGGGCACGAAAAGAGATGTCTGGATGGATTTTGGGGACTAGAATTCACAGTAATTTATATTCTTGAAAGTCATTTATATGTTATTGTTTTGTGTTAATATATTAATCTTGCACCACTCATAAGAAAGCTTTTCATAATATTAATTAAGAACTGCATTATCACACACTCTTCTAAATCTTAGGAATACAAAGTTAATAAGGTACTTGCTGGCTCTAGAGAAACTTACAATGAAGGAGACCTTGATATTCCAATGCCTGAAAGGACTTGAAAGATTTAAGGGAAAAAATGCAAAGCAATTATAATGCCTATGGTTGCCTTTGTTACGAGGAAAAACAAAGGGGACAAAACTCCATAAATATATTTGTTATCCTAAATCAAGTCTCTTTATTTCTGCTTAGGTTTAAGAATCTTGGCATCTCAAAAAAAGCAAATTAGTTGGCCCCAAACAATAATCAGGATAAAGACCTTAGTGTCTGGTAGGGCAAGACATAATTTCACTTCTTCCGACATCCAGTTATTGAAATGTCCATCACTTCAAGCACAAAACTGCAAGAGTGCACTTCATGGAAGCATTGTTGACTGAAAGGCAAGCTCCAGGGACATAAGGGAATCTCTTGTTTAATATGAATGATTATTATGATAATATCTGCTGTTAATGCCTTTGCTATCTTGTAGATACATGAATATAAATTATGATAAATTTATAGTGTCTCTCTCATGAATGTAAAAACAGGTGAAAATAAGATGATCACATCAGTGATGAATAAAAACACTGTATTAAGGGCTGGGGCTGCGTGTCAGTGGTGCAATGCTTTTCTCACATGAGTGAGGCCTCTGCACAGGGCAAACAAGGCAAAGCAAATGAAATACCGTCATATGTAATGTAGGTGATGGTGGAAGAATTGTTCATTTTAATATGCTATCACAGGATCTATAAAATTAGCACACCTTTTGGTGGAGTAATGGACCAGAGTATGACTGTGTTGTGGTGGAGCATCTACTCATCTTCCCACAATCATCTCCGTAGGACAGACTTTGTCTGCTGTGTGTTCCCATCTCTGATCTATTTTACCATTGCTCTCTGGGCCACTTACTTCTGCCAGTGCCCAAAGTACTGAGATATTTCTCACTCATCATTATGGAAAAGGATAAATTTAATTCCTTCTTCTTTGGCAATTTCTCTCCTCACAATTGAGTATTCTAGGTTCTGAGTCTTTTGGAGGGATCCGAAGTTTCACCTACTGTTTCTTCTTTATAAATTGAAATTATTCACTTTGATTGTTTCCTATGCAATAAAGCAAAGCATCTGTTCCACTGCTCTTAATGGTGGTTTACATTGGTTTGTCCTCTTAGACAAGGTCTTTTCTGCAACCAGACCATTTCAAGCTTTAGAGATGAATGTGTGTTGGCATAGGCTTGTATACTCCCGGGTACAGCTGAAGTTGTCAATCTTACCTGGTTACTCTACAAGTGACACTTGGATGTCCATCCTGACATAAAGAAGATCTAACAAAAGGAGGGCATTGTGTGATAGAGTTTTGTTCCAGCTATGTGCTGTGCTAGTTTTCCAATGCTTCTGTGTCTATCACTAGATGAAGAAAGAAAGAACTTCAGCACTTCAGGGAAAGGAAATATTAGTGACTCCTGAGCATCAGAAATAAAGTAGCATGATGAAGAAGAATCCAGTCCAACCCATTTGAAGCATCAGTAGGCAAGATAGCTATGATTTACATCCTTGAGTGATATGGATACAGGTAGACAAAAATCATGTCATAAGTATGATGAATACATTGCTCTGGATGTGTTTCAGGAGCCAATCTGGTAAAGTGTGAAGATAACAGGCCTCAGGCCATAGGACAAAAATGAATCTAATTAGTGGACAACGAGGTGTAACAGACAGTACCTGAGTTTTTTCAAAGATAAATGCATCACTTGTTTTTATGCTGATCTTTATCTTCCAATTTGGTATCTGAAATAGGGGAGCCATTTGTTTTCAGGTTTAATTCAATGATACATTTCATTTTTGAGTAAAAGTAAGAACTCTTAGGCATATGGTACTAAGAAAGCAGGCAGACCTACTGCACTTTGACAAATCACTACCCAAGACAGGGCTAGATGTGGGAAAGGAAGTTTCAAAAGGGAACACAAACCTAGGAGAGTATGCCTCTAGGAAGGTTAGTGGAGAGAAACAGGGACTAAAGTGTATCCTGTGGCATGGTTGTGGGGCTAGGGAAGTTCCAGCTCTGACATCTACATTATGTACTAATGTCTACAGTTACGATGGCTGTAAGCAGAAGTCTGAAGTACTGTTGTGCGGAGGAGAGAACACACACACATCTCTACATCTCTGTCTACATAACACACATATAACCATATACACCATGATATGGGAAGCATGATATGTAACATAAATGTAACAACAAAGATTGTTCAGTGTCCATCTTCACCATTCTGTACTCATTGCCCAATGGTTACCCCCAGCTGCAAGGGAGGCTGGGAAAGATTTCGGTTGTGGGGTGGTAATGCCCATTATGGTTTGGCCCAATCACAACTCATTCACAAAAGTTGTCATTTTGCCACTTTAAAAATCAAAATCGAAACCAAAAATGCTGTGCTCTAAAATACAGGCAGGATGGCTACACTCAGGCACGACACTAGTTGAGCCTGCTTCACACTTTGTCTTTATTTCTTGCCTATCTCCTGTTACCTTGCAAGATCCCGAGCATATCTTTATCTGGGTAAAATTTTGGTGCCCTTAGTCAAGCACGTGAAAAACCAGGAAAAATGACTTAATGAGTGAATAAATGAATAAATATATATTGGAATTCCTTTCAAAACCTCTCAAGGGCTTCTAAGAAAAGTTCGTCTTCTGCTTGACTAGAAGCTTTCTTACCTACTTTACCATGGGTTGCCAATCTTTCTTCGTGCTGTTCTTTCTACTGAAAAAGGATTTGCCCACCGGAGTTCTAGTCAACCCATTTAGTAAGATGCTATTTACCCATCACTGCTTGGCAAGACATGCACTGGTCAGCCTATAGTAAGCAAAAAGTCTTTCCACTGTACCAGTTTGATCCTTCTTCCTTGGTTCCATTGATGGATTGGCCCACTTAACCTCAAATGAGCTCCGAGCAGTGTGGGGAGCAGCTTGATGTGTGCTCAACATTTAGCATAGGGGCTGGGGAAATAGCTCAGTGGTACAAGTGCCTGCCTGGTAAGCACAAGGTCCTGAGTTCGATCCCAGGTACCGCAAAAAAAAAAAAAAAAAAAAAAAAAAAATTCTGGGAACATTTAGCATAGTAGTCCTACAAGACAGCTGCTTCATACTGATATTTTAAAAGCATGTAATCAGCTTTTTTCCAGTTTAGAAACCCTAAAAGATACATATAAACTCTCCCATCAATTGTTCTTCCCTCCAGAAGACAGGAGTAGCACAAGATTCATTGTTTTATCAAATCTGTACTTTTCTGACAACTGACACTATTTCTCAGATTTTATACTTAGGCCTTCATCAACCTTACTCCCCCTAGAAACAATGTTAAAATTCATGTTAGTGAAGTTGCCACCTTTAGTATGAGACAAATTTATGAAACTCTTGTTTTTATTTTTATGCTTATCTATAGTTATCATTCCCTCATGTTGCCTAACACAAACATCTTTTTATCTACGAGGAATGGCCAGGGCCAGTTGTCAAAGCAATCATTATCAACTATATTTGGCTTCATTTGGTTGCAAAATTAGTTTTTTAAAGTACTGTTTAATTTAGTTTCCAATCTTAATTCTCAAGAATGTAATTAATGAACTAGTTATAATTTCACATGAGTGATAAAGCACATGGAAGTTTTAAATTAAGCCAGTATTGAACTTTTGCTATATTCCACTATCTGGTACTCTGGTGTTGTAGGGCTTTTAACATACTAGAAAATTTGGTACATTTCAACCTACACCTAACCCTCCCCATTCTGTCATTTCCTTGTTATATATTTATGTAATTAAGGTAATAAAAATTCCACATAATTTAAATTCTAAATTATATCCATTATGGTTATTATCATTTTAAAAGCTTATGCACTTTCAAAGTGTATTTTAAAATACTCTCAGATCTTCAGAAAATACATGTCAACATAACCTGTGCAATCTTTGCAATAAATGTCCTATGACACTAAAACTTTAACTTTGGTGAGGACATTGGCTCCTGATGCCTGAGCCCATACTCAAGTTGACATATTTTTATTTTTTTATTTTAAAGGGAAAAAAAACAAAATAAGAACAACACAGATAAAAACAAGACAACATAAAAACAATAAAAAATGATACAGAATTTCAAAACAAGATGATAGGGAATTAGTAATGGTTATTGTATATTATCTTCAATGAAGTTGCTCAGATCACCAGATGTAAGAATGCAAAATTGATAATGCAATTAAAGAGAATAAAAATATTAAAACATTAGATTAAAGAGAATAAAGGTAATAAAAACACTAGAAACTACAGAGTTTCACTACTCAAGATGGTACGTATTCAACAATGGTTGTCATGTTGCATATTATTGTCTTCAAATTAGTTGTTCAAACTGACAGATATAAGCATGCAAAATTGGTCAATAAATAAATAAATAAATAAATAAATAAAACATTAACTGTTCCTTTTAATAAACCTTTAGAAATCAGAAGTACAATTATACCAGCCATCCCCTTCTGTATACATATAGATATATGTAGATATTTCATCCCTTCTTTCTTTCCTTTTCTCCTTTCCCCAACCCCAGTTATTTCTGCTTTTGAGCAATTTCTTTTCCTTTGCCAATATCTATTGTACATTTTGGGTTCCACTTACTTTTTCAGGTTTTTTATACTAGAGAGACAATATGATGTCTACACATGTGGGTCTGATTTATTTCACTTATGAATATGACCTCTAAATGGATCCACTTACCTATAAAAGCCTCAACTTTGTCTTTTTACAGCTGAGTAATACTCCATTGTATAAAAATAGCACACATCTTTTTCGTCCATTCCTCAGCTGACAGGCATTTAGGTTGTTTCCAAGATTGAGCTATGACAAATTGCATTGCTATCAACACAAGTGCATATATGTCACTGTAGTATGATGTTTTTAATTCTTCTGTAAAAATACACAGAAGGGGAATACCTGGGTTAAGTGGGACCTCTAATCCTAGTTTTGTGAGGAATCTCCATGCTGATTTCCACAGTGGTTTCACCAATCTACACTCCCATAAGCAGTGGAGAAGAATTCCTTTTTCTCCACAGCCTCTCCAGCATTTTTTATTGGTTGATTTTTGAATGATAACCATTCTTTCTGGAGTCAGATAGAATCTCAGTGTTGTTTTAATTTGCATTTCTTGAAAGACCAATGATATTGAACATTCTTTCATATATTGATTCACCATTAGTATTTCTGCATCTGAGAAGTGTATATGCATTTCAGTGGTGATTTCTTTTGAGGTGAAACTCTTGTCAATAAGATGAGATCCCAGTTGTTGATTCTTTAAGGATTTCCTGTGCAGTTTGGTTATTATTCATGAAGTCTCTGCCTACACCTGTGTCCTCAAGATTTCTACCTACTTTCTCTTTCAGAAGACTTAGTGTTTCTGTTTTAATATTTAAATCTTTAATCCATTTTGACCTTAGTGCACTGTGATAGACATGAGTCTAATTTTAGGCTTCAGGTAGTTGAAAGCCAGTTTTTCCAGCACCACTTATTAAAGAGGCTATCTTTTGTCCAGTGAACATGTTTGGACCCTTTGTCAAAGATAAGGTGGCTTAATATGTTTGTATTTGTGTCTGCATCTTCTAATCAGTTCCATTTATCCTCAAATCTGTTTTTTACCAGTACCATGCTGATTTTATCACAGTAACTTTGTGATATAATTTCAAGTTATGCAGTGTGATTCCTTCTGCCTTTCCTTTGTTTCCCAGGATTGCTTTTGCTATTCTAGGCCTCTTCTGGTTCTAGATGAAGTTTAGAAATGGTTTCTCTGGATCTCTGAGGTATGCTATTGCTCTTTCAATTGGGATTGTGTTGAACCTGCCCAACAATTTTGGAAGAATGGTCATTTTCAGTGTTGTTTCTTTCTATCCATAAGGAAGGAATATCTTTCCATTTTCTTAAATCCTTTTTGATCTCTTTTGTCAGAGTGCTGTAAATTTGACTGTATAGATCGTTTTCTTTTGTAGTGGATTGATAACTGGTAGTCAACTTATAACCCCCAGCTGAACTGAGTGAGCACAGTACTAGGTGTGGGAGGTGCACCTGGGGATTATTGCCAGCAGCATAAGAGTCCGAACTGGAGAAGGAAAAGTTATGCCTGTTGGGAGCTGAGAAATGGTGTTGGAGCTGGTGGAAGCTGTTGGTTGTTTTGGAGGAGCTCATCATGCTGACGTTCCTGATGAACTTCATCCTCTAAGGAGCTTGGGACCTTGTTGGCACTGAGAATGGCTTTGGTTCGCTTTGGGGGAGCTTTGGTCCTCACTTTGAGCATCACTTCCTGGCTCCAGAGGGCAAGATGGTGATCTACTAGTCTCCTAGAGAAGCTTGCTACATTGGCTTCCCTGATGGTAACTTGACCATCTTGAGCATCAGAGGAGCTCGGGACCTCACTGCTGCTAAGGATGGCCATGATACCTTTCAGGGGAGCTCTGGTTCTTCTGAGTGTTGCTTCCTGGCTCTAGTGCAGACCCTCAAGCCTGCTAGCACAGAGCCTTCATCCTGCTGGCACAGACTTTCTGGATTCCACTACTGACCTTTGGGCCTTCCCAGCAGATACATGAAACAGGCCTGCATGAGAAGTTGCTGTGGTCTCTGGGCCTCCAATTGGACTGATGGGAGGCATTGTTATGATCCCTAGGTATTCAGCTGGACTCATGTAGGACACTGTTTGTGGGATCCAGGCTCTCAGCTGGATTCCTTGGTCTTTGTGTGTGGACAGACTTCCTGCACTCTTTGTATATTGTTTTTTGGGTGACTATTATAAATAATCATATAAAGTATATATCCTGTATTATATTGTTCTTTGCATAAAATATCCCCCAACCATTACAACTTCCTTTGTTAGACTGACTTCTAAGTTTTTGAATTTTTTTGGATGCTATTGTGAAAGATGTGGCTTCACTAATGTTTCTATCAGTGTGTTTCTTGTGTACAGTAATGCTATCAATTTTTGAGGGTTGACTTGGTATCCAGCTATGTTGCTGAATTTGGTTATTAAATTTACACATCTTTTGGTGGAGTCTTTGGGGTATTTGTGATCTGCTATTTAGAGTATCATGTCATCAGCAAATAATTATAATTTCACTTCCTCCTTTTTAATCCTTATCACTTTTATTTCTCTCTCATCTAATTGCTCTGGCTAATGCTTCCAGAAATATGTTGAAAAGGAGTGGTGATAGTGGACATCCTTGTCTTGTTCCTGATTTTGGAGTGAAAGCTTTCAGTTTTTGTCCATTATTATATTGGCTGTTGGATTGTTATAGATTTTTTTTTATCATACCAAGGTAAAGACCATGTATTCCTATTTTTTGTAGGGTTTTTATCACTAATGAGTGTTAGACTTTGTCAAAAGCTTTTTCTGTATTGATTGAGATGATCATGTGATTTTTGTCTTTGTCTCTGTTGATATGGTGTATTACGTTTATGGATGTGCATATATTGAACCATCTCAGCATTCTTGGTATGAATCCCACTTGGTCATGGTGTATAGTCTTCTGGATGATTTGCTGCATTCTGTTTGCGAGTATTTTATTGTGAATTTGTGCATCTATGTTCATTAGGGAAACTGGCATGTAGTTCTCCTTTTTGCTTGGGTCTTTCTCTGGTTTTGGTATCAGTATAGTACTTGTATCCATGAATGAATTAGGGAGAATTCCTTCCTTTTCAATTTCATTAAAGAGTTTGAGAATAATTAGCTTTAAATCTTCTCTAAATTTCTTAGAGAATTCAGCTATGAATCCATGAGGACCTGGGCTTTTCTTTTTTTATTTTAAGAATAAAGGAAGAAAACATATTAACAAGCAGATATCCATTTACAAAATAGCATAAGAACAATACAAACAATACAGAGTTACAAACAAAGTGGTAACAATGGTTGTTGTATTACATATTGATATCTGCAAAGTGGTTTCTTAGGAAAACAAATAGAGACATGCAATAATGATCAAACAAGTAACCATTAACTGTTCCTTTCAGTAAAGCAATAGAAGATAGTAGTACAACTGTTAGCTCTCCTGTATATACATACGTACATGATTTTCCCTTCTTTCCCTTCTCCTTTTCCCACACCCCAGCTACCCATTACTTTTGAGCATTCTCCTTTCATTTCACAATATGTATCATACCTCCTAGTTTTCATTCACTCTTTCAGGTTCTTACACTAGTTAGACACTACGTTGCTTACACTTGCAGGTCTGATTTATTTTACTTATGAGTGTGATCTGTAGTTGCAACCATTTCCCTATAAAAGCCTGAGAAATACAAATGGCAAATAAATACATGAAAAAATGTTCAGCATCATTAGTCATTTGAGAAATGCAAATTCAAACAACACTGAGATCTCACCTCACCGCAGTAAGAATGGCTATCATTAAGAAATCAATGCATAACAAATGCTGGCGAGGTTGTGGAGAAATAGGAACTCTTCTCCACTGCTGGTGGGAATGCAGACTCGTGAAATCATTGTGGAAAACAGTTTGGAGATTCCTCAGCAAACTAGGTCTGGAGGTCCCATTCAATCCAGCTATTCCCTTTCTGGGTATTTTCCAAGAAGATCCGAAAACATCATATCGCAGCAATATATGTGCACCCATGTTCATAGCGGCACAACTTGTAATTGCTAAATTGTGGAAGCAGCCCAAATGTCCATCCACTGAGGACTGGATAAAAAAATTTTAGAACTTTTATATAATGGAGTATTACTCAGCTATAAAGAAAGATAAACTGGACTTTTCTTTGTAGGTATGTTTTAAATTACATTTTCAATTTCATTTACTGATATTGGATTATTCAGGATTATATCTTTCTGATTTAGCTTTGGTAATTAGTATATATCTAGGAATCTGTCCATTTTTTCTGTATTTTACATCCTGTAAGAGTAAAATTTTTCAAGGTATGTATTGATGATCTTCTGAATTTCTGTAGGATTGGTAGTGATTTCACCCTTTTTATTCCTTATTGCATGAAATTGAGATTTTCTTTCCTTTCTTTGATGAAGTTGGCTAGGGGCTTATCGATTTTATTTATTCTTTTAAAGAACCAACTTTTTGATTCGTTAATTCTTTCTTTTGTTTTGTTAGTCTCCATTGTGTTCATCTCTCCCTTAATCTTTATAATCTCCTGCCTTTTTGCCCTTTTATGTTGTCTTGGTCTTCTTTTTCTAGAAGCTTGAGGTGTAGAATAAGTTTATTTATTTGTGTTCATTCCGTTTTTCTAATGTGAGAGTTCACCACTGTTAATTTCCCTCTTAGGACTGCTTTCATTGAGTCCCATAGGTTCCTGCAAGTTTTATCTGCATTTTTGTTTCATTGTAGATATTGTTTAATCTCTTCTTTAATTTCTTCTGTGATTCATTGGTTATTCAAGAGGGCATTATTTAATTTCCATGTGTTTGTGGAGTTTTTGCAATTTCTTTTGTCAGTAATTTTCAATTTCATTGCACTATGGACTGATAAAATACATGGTATAATTTCAATTCCTTTGCATTTACTTAAGCATGTTCTGTGTGCTACCATATTGTCTATTTTAGAGAATGTCCCAAGTGCAGCTGAGGGGAATGTGTATTCTACTTGTTGTTGCATGGAATACTCCATAAGATCTACTAAGTCCATTTGTTCACACATTTGCTTTAGTTCTATTACTTCTTTGTTGAATTTTTTTGCCTAGTTGATCTATCCCTTTGTCACAACAGGGTGTTAAAGTCCCCCATTACAATTGAGTTATTGCTGATTTGATTTTTCAGGTCTGTTAACTTTTGTCTTATATAGTTGGGTGCTCCAATATTTGGTGTATAGATGTTTTTGATTCTTATCTCTTTCGCTTGCAATTTTCCTCTAACAAGTGTATAGTGACCTTCTCTATCTCTTTTGATTATTCTTGGTTTGAAGTTCACATTGTCAGCAAACAGAATAGTTACACCTGCTTTTTTCTGAGTTTCTCTCTTCTGGAGTATTTTTCCCACCCTTTGACTTTTATTCTGTGAATTTCCTTTTGAGTTGAATGTGTTTCTTGTATACAGATATTGTTGCATACAGCATATTGTTTGATTTTGTTTGTTGATGCACTCTGCTCATGTGCTTCTTTTAATTGGTGAACTGAGACCACTTACACCGATGGTTATAACTGATACATATTGGCTTATGTTTATCATGTTATTTTTCCACTGTTGGTTCCCTTTTTTTTCCCTCTGTTTAACTGCTTACTCTGCTTGGTGATTTATTTCCATTGTTCTTCTTGAAACTGTGGTCATTTTTATCTCTTTCTAGAATATCTTGCAGTACTCTTTGCAAAGTTGATTTGGTGTTCATGAATTTCTTCAGTTTTTCTTTCTCATGGAAGTTTTTGATTCCTCCGTTAACTTTGAAATACATTTTTGCAGGTTACATCAATCTGGGTTGGAAATTATTTTCTCTCAGGGCCTGAAATACTTCACTCCAAGCTCTTCTTGATGGTTTGTTTTGAGAAATCTGACACAAACTTGATCAGCTTTTCTTTATAATTGTCTATTTTTTTCTCTAACAGTATTTAATATTCTATTCTTGTGCTGAATTTCTGAGTCCTTGATTATTATGTGGTTGGATGTAGATTAATTTTGGTTATGGCTAATTGGAGTGCTATATGCCTCACTTAGTATGTCAAATTCTTCTCCCATTCTTGGGAAATACTCTGTTACTATTTGTGCAAATAGTCTTCATCTTTTTATGACTTTTTATGTCATCTGTGTTGACTCCTGCTGTTTCCTTGACCCCTATCAGTCTTATATCTTTTCTTTGCCTCATCTTGTATCCATTGAATTGTTATTTCTTTGTTCTTCCTTGTTGTTTTTAAGAGATGTTTCTTTTCCAAATCACTAGTTGCAGTACTGTCTTCAAGATCTGAAAGTCTATCTTCAATTATATTCAAGTGTTTTTGCCAGATTTCCATGGAATATTTAATTTCCTGACTGAATCTGTTTCATGCATTCTAATTCTTTCACATGTTGTTCATTCAGTGTGTGCATCCATTTTCTAGGCTTTTTAAGAAAATCTATGTCTTCTTTAGATTACTGAAGAATTGTTTCATTATTGTCATTTTTCTACCCTGAGGGATTATTTCTGATCTGTTTTTTTCTATGGCCTGGTGGAGTTGTTTACTTCATTTGCTATCATTTCATAAATTTCAGGTGTGTAACTTCCAAGTTTTTCTATGTCAGTGTCTCCTAGACTTGTTCTGGATGAGTTGGAGGTCTGAGATTCCATTTTGTTCCTTTGTTTTGACATTTTCAAAGCTAGCAAAGTTCACCAGGGCTCAACATTGCTCCTGTGATAGTAAGGGGGTGGGGTGCAGTCCACCAAGGTTTCCGAATTTCCCAGGGACTCAGCATCCTTCCCATGATGGCGAGCCAGTAGGGTATGGCTCAGCAAGGCTGTTGAATTTCCCAGGTGCTCAGTGTCACTCCTACAATGGTAGAGAGAGGAGCAGGAAGAAGTTCACAGAGGCTCCCTGAGTTCACTGGGGCTCAGTTCCCCTGATGAGGGTGTGTGGTTGTAGCTTATTGAATTTCCTGAATCTGTCTGGAGCTCGGTATTGCATCCAGGATGGTGGAGGATGGGGGGGGGGGAGGCAGATCACTGAGGCTCCCAAAGCTGTCCAGGACTCAACCTTGCTTCTGCAATGCTGGGGCTGTGGGGCACAGCTCAATGTGGCCCCTGAAGCTGTCCAGGGTTCAGCATCTCTCCAGTGAGATTGAAGGGTGGGATGCAATTTATGGTTTCCCTAAGCTCTCTTGGATTCAGCATGGCTCCCACAACAGTGGGGGTGTGGGGTGCAGCTCACCAAGGCCCAGAAATTGTCTGGAACTCAGCATCACCGCTGCAAGGTGATGGGGTTGGGATACAGCTCACTGAGTTTCCCCAAACTGTCCAAGGCTCAGCATCACTCCCACAAAGACAAGGAAGTGGGCTATATTTTTATTTTATTTTTCTCTAGACTAATACTAGACAATCCATTAAAGATTATGTTTAGATTTCACTTCTGAAAGGTTATAGAAATATAACCTACTTCCATTTGAAGTAACATGGAAAGAGCAATTTATTATTTTTTACTGTCTTCATTGTGAATAATAGGTGCTATTGTAGAAGAATTTATATATACAGAAAAGCACAAAAACCTCAAATCAATAACTTTTAGTCCTATAACCAAGTTTAGTATTTATTAACATTTTAAAATGCAAAGTATTATATGCATGTATTGTACATATCTACATAAATAAATCTCACATAATATTTACACATTTCTTATGGTGTTCTTTGAACATACCACTAAATAACTATAGAATATTTCATCATCTTGATGTGTCAGAATTGATATAGTCTATCACCTATTATTGGACATGGAGGTTTTCAACTCTTTAATAGTTTGAAAAACTCATATTAAATGATGCACTTAAATTTGCCTATATCTCTGATTATTTCCCAAACATCAAATTTTGGAGATAGTTATTACTGGAAGTATTAGTTTTCTATCACTTTGTAAAACATAATCACAAATTTGGCAGTTAAAATTCAAACCAGTCTATTAGCTCACTGTTTTGCTGGATGGAGTGAGTATCGTGTGTTTAAGGGCTTTGCTTGGGTTCTCAAAATGCTGAAGTCAAGGAAACAGCTACCCATATCCCTCCTGGAGTCTGACGTTCCTTTCCAGCTCATGTAGTTGAATCTGAATTCAGTTTCTTTGCAGCTGCAGATTTGAGGCTTCTGTCTCCTGGATGGCTGTCGGGTAGGGGCTGCTTTCTACATCTTAGTCACATGACTCTCTCAATCTCAAAAACAGCAGCAGAGTATCTTTTGCAATTTGTTTTCATGCACTTCCATATGAAAGACTGGGTGGCTCCAATTATGACAATGTATTTTCTCACAGAGCTAGAGACTCCAAGCTCATTCACAGGGCCCTGGCAGGGATAGTTTCTAGTGAGGCTTCACTTCTCGGCTTGTAAAAATCTGTCTTCTTACCATGTCTTCTGGTTTTCCTCTGTATGCTTGAGAAGGGTGGGACATCTTTCCTTCTCCTTATAAAGACACATTAATTCTAGTGCATTAAGACCCATCTTTCCAAATCTAATCCAATATTTATTACCTTCCTATAAGACCTATTTGCAAGTGCAATCAGTGTAATTGTTAAGGTTTTAATATATAAGCTTTGGGTAGACACAATTCTGTCTATATCAGTTCCTCATGTCAATTTGCCTACAAGTTCCCAAATTTTCTTACCAAAAGAAGCCAATCCTCTTCTAAGGGTTTATCTCCTGGCTGCGTGCCTATTACTGGCCAGTTTTTCTATTGCTGGGACAAAATACTGGGCAGCTGCCATGTAATAGATGAGAAGTTTAGTCTGACTCAGGGTTTTGGGGTTCACTCCAGTAGTGGCTGGCTCTGAGTCAAGAATATTATGGTGGAAAGGTATAACAGGAAAAGTAGCTCGCTTTATGGTGGCCAGGAATAGAACACAGCAGAAGAGCAGGTGCCACAGATATACTCTCAAAACCCCACCCTCTGTGACCCATCTCCAACTGGGTCCTACCTGCTAGCAGCACGTTTCACTGGAATTAACTAAATGATGGGTATCATACCTCCTACAGAATCACCTCTCCAGGACTCTCTTAACCAGTCAGGTCGACAGCTTCAATTAACTGGAGATGATCTTCCTGGCTCAATGTCAGTGGTTGGAGAGCTAAATTACATTTGCAAAACCCCTTTATTACTGCACTTTAATAGCACTGGACTGCAAGAAGTTGTGGTATACGAGGGTGTGGTAATCTTGGTATCATTCTGAAATTTGGCTTACTGTACCTAGTCAAAGACAGGCTACATGTTGCCATATAGCACTGGTGTAACATTGTAAAGCCAGAATTAAAATTAACTAATATACACAACCTACCACCTTTCTAGACCAACTAATTGTTTAGGTCACAGCCCCTCTCTGTACTTTAGCTTTCCTGTCTGGAAATTTAGTTTAAAAAACCCTGTTATTCTGATTTTCTGACCCGCTGTGTTGCATTTTCTGGAAGCAAGAGTCACCTTTCAGTACTGCTTGCCAGATTTCCTTTCCTTACTGTTTTGTCCGTGCTGTCCTTCATTGCTACGCACTGACAGCTGTAGCAGTTTCCTCCAAGTGTAAAATAGAAAAACTGTACAAAGGTGGATAAACTGGAGCTTGATCTTCCCCTTCTAAGAAACCTCAGGGTGGTGAGAGTCCCCAGGGCATTTCAGATACCTCAGTGCTCGTAACACACCCTCATGGCTTCTTTAGATGGTAGCAACTCATGTCCATGTGTCTATATTTCAACATTAGATGACAGACATTTGCTGAGGTTTTAGTGTTTCTCTGTGTTGCTCTTGTGATTTAATAGACTCCTTCAAAAGTGAAGAACACAGCATGGTAGTTCAGATTCCTGTGCGGTGCATCTCTGATCTCCTATCTACTTTGAGTGACTACGCACCTCCTTGGAGATCATGATACTCAGATTCCAGTTCTGATTTCTCAGTGTCTCCTTCACTTTTCTCTTAAGTCCTGCCATACCCCTGTAGTGCTCACTGATGCATCATCCACAGCATGGACATGTTGAATTTACACAGCACTTCCAGCTATCCTGACTGCCCAAAGCAAAAGAAAAAGGATTCCGCTTTTGTAGTTACTGCTTAGCAAACTGTGGTGATTCCTGGTGAAAGGAAACTTCAACTTTTCAAAGCTTCCTTGTCCACTATGTACCACACATTCTCTAGTCATATATTCCTGTGCATTTCATAAGGGATACAGGGCCTTTACAAGCTGTTTGTTGGTCACAAGACTTATCTACTATGAGAGGTGGTTATTTTTGGAACCAATGTACACATATGCACAATGTCTGAGCATCTCTATTATTTGGGGTGAGTGCCTGCTTCTCAGTTATTCTAGTTTATAGTCATAATTTATACCTCAGTTTTCGCATTATAGGCATGATTTCATCCACTCAGTTATATATAGCAGGTAATGATAATAATAAAACACAATAACCTATAACATGCATTTACTAGGTGTCAGGTGATGAGTTAAGTACCTCACATATATTAGCTAATTTTTTCTGATAAATTCACAGTTAATTCAATACTATTGTTTTCCTAAGCACAGGAAATTCCCAGTCATGTCCAGTGCACAGAAATGGCAAGTAGCAAGCATAGTGTGAGTCTATTCTTCCTGAAACCGGAGACTGATCTTTGTTAAACTCAATTATCAAATGTTCTAATTTTAGTAGATTTTGATATTTTGGCATACAAGTAGAATGAGATAGGTTAGACTGAGCAAAAGCTTAGATGCTATGGTGAATCAGATCCAAATTTCACTTCAGTTATTTGCTAGTTAAGTATTCTTGTTCAAAGTTCTTAGTCTTTACTCCTTAGTTTTCTTCTCTCTTAATGAGAAAATAAAGCATTCCGTAGTAATGTGCTATTTCATGTGACATACAGAATCACTTAAAATTGACTGTCTGTATCTCCCTGTATTGGGAAGGGTTCTGTTGTCACTTAGGTGGTAAACTAGTGACAGATCAGTTATACCCACAGTGGATACTAAATTAGACCATCTTTATTGGAACTACATGAATGCCAACCTTAGGATAGTGCTTAATTGAAACTGTGAAATACATTCTATAGCATCAGTTTTATAATTCAGTGAATATATTTAAAATGCAGTAGAATGTTTGAATTTCTTCTGTTTGTGAACTATTGCAGTTGCTATGTGAACTATGATAAATTATAGACAGCCGGTGCCAAGATTTCCTGGGTAAGTCTAAGTGTAGGATGGGAGAAGAGAGGAAAAGAATAAAGTCAAGTCATGCTGGTTTGGGAATATTGTCACACAAATGCAAAACTTCCTAATCCATTATTTATGTCAGAGTAAAAACTTGCACCAAAAATCTAGAACTTTCAAGAAAATTAATAAGTAAAATGTCCACAGCAGCAAGGCCTAGTGACAGGCAAAAATTAATGTTTCTCTCCTGATATTCTTAGCACATGCAAACTTAGCAGTCTTCTTTTGACCTAGTTGATTTCCCCCATCCACCTGTCTGCCCTCAGATTTAGGCCAAAAATACTTGTGCTGTGATTGTCCTAGAAAGACAATCCAAAAAATCTTCAGTACGCATTTGTTGGGGAATTTGTTTGTCTCTAGATCCATATGGGCTTAGGCTGTCTCACTCTCTAATCTATCTTTATGCTCTGGTCAGCCTGTGGCCATCTGCCTGTGTCCCGAGAGCCAGCCGACCATGCTGGATGTACAAGGAATGATGTGTCCACACTCCCTACAGTAGCATTTTTACATATTGAGACCTCGACCCATGCATCTAATTGTGCTTGTTGTCTCTCTCCCCTGATGTAATGGAAAACTACTGCAGTTTCTCAATTACTCAGCTTTCTGTCACTACTAAAAAATGTTTAAATCTGGATATTCCTCAGAAAACTAAAAATGAGAATTGTATTGGACTCAGCTAGTCCTCTAGTAGGTATCTTCCTCAAAGAGTTAAGGTCATAATATTGCAGTGACACATGCAAATCCATGAATATAGCAGAATTGGTAATAGCTAAATCTTGGAAGTGACCTATGTGTTCAACAATGGATGAGTGAGTAAAGAAAGTGTGATATGTATGCACGATAATACTCTGCTACAAGGAAAGGTAATCTTGAGCCATTTGTAGGAAAATGGATCCACCCCGAGACCGTAATGTTAATTAAATAAATCAGACACACAAGCTTAATAACTGCATTTTTTTATTGTATGAGAAACCCAATATATGAAAGATAGATAATAGGAGATAGTGAGACAGATCATTTGCAAAAAGGGAAGGGGACTGATAGAGGGAGGGCGTGGAGGGAGAAGGGTGAGGAAGGATTCAGATGTGTCATGTAGAGTGCCAGCCCCCACGATGGATATGATCACTGCGTTCTGCAAACACGTACTGATGAAATGCAAAAACTAAAAAAGATAAATTACAAAGAGGGGAGGTGCACTTTGATTTATAGTTTCGGAGGTTCCTGTGACGGTAGAGCATCCCCTCTGATGCAGATTCCGGCTAGCATATATACGGAGTGTGGGGCCAAACCAGCCGCTCATCTCAAAGCCCGGAACAAAGGCAGCCTCCTCCAGTGACACAGGGCCTTCTTGCAGGGCCCTGCCTTGCAGAGGGTCCACAGCCTTCCAGCACTAATATGATTGCAGAGATTAACCATCTTCACCCATTAAATATTTATGTACTGAAATCTATGTTCCTGTCTTTGTTTTAAGTTTAAGAAAACTGTATGAGCAACACACACACACACACACACACACACACACACACACACACACACCTGAGGAACGGTCATAACAAACTGCCACAAATTTAATGGCTTACAAAATAAATTTATCATACAATTTCTGCTCGTCAAGACACACTGTGACTCAGCTGGTTCTCCATTTACAGCTCTACAAGGCGGAAGTCAAGAGGTCAGCAAGAGTACTTTCTGATTGGAGGCTCAGAGAGAGAACTTGCTTCTAGGCTTGCTGAAGGCTGTTGAAATAATTCAGTTCCAAGATTAGAATTCCAAGTATCACTTTCCTTTCCAGTTCTTTTCAGCTTCTCGAGTCTGCTCACATTACCTGGTTCATGATGTACTTAACAGTCAAAAAGGACAGACAGAATTCATCTCATACTTGGAAGCTGTTTAACCTTCTCCTCTACTTGATCTCCTTTTCGTTTCTCTTCTGCAATATCATTCTGATGATCTCTTTAGCCTTCCTCTTCTGTTTTAAAGGATTCCTGTTGACCCAATAGAAGATGCAAGGTTACTTTCTTATTTAAAGGTCAGATTGTTAATGACATTATTCTCATGAAAATCTGTTGACAGTAATATAGGGGAAAGAAACTCTCAATCTGCTAGATATCTGGGATGAGTTCATGTTCCCTAAAATTGAAGAATTTTAGGAAAAATTGAGGTTAAGAACAGAACATACTTATTGGAAGAAAGTTTCTGTCTGAGAGAGAAAGAAGGTGGCCCAAGTGGGTTGCCAAGGAGTCTGCCTTTTTAGGGATTTATAGAGAGCAAAACCACGAGGTGAGGCGGGTCCATGGTGGGAAACAGGGGAACTTGCAGGGTGGACATGAGGTGGGACAAAACTATGGTCAACCAGTAAGATTATGAGTATAATTGTTCAGGTAAAATTGATTAAATTGGGATTGAATGGGGAAGAGAGTCACATAGCAAGCAGACATGAATACAGAACAGGAGCTTTTCCTGTAGGGGGTTGGGTTAGTGATTCTTGCTGGCATTTTCAAGATGATAGAGACCTATTTGGAATATTAATCCCTGGTGTTTATCCTTAGCGAAGTATGTGGGTGCATTTGACGTCTATTTTGTCTTGAGGTCTGGCCCACAGCAGAGGTAACTGTCTCTCCCACAGTTCCAAGGTGGTTCTTCTGCTCTGGCTTCTTTGAGGGCCCAGCCCTATCTGACTGGCTACAGTATTTTTATCTAACTTAGTTGCCTATAACATCCCCCCTCTGAAGAAGTAACCCATACTTCCTTGAGGGAATAATGGGTGGTGACTCCTTTGGGTTCTTCAGCCTGAAAGGTGTTGTAGTTGTTGATTGGCAGTCAGAGATACTCTCCAGAGGGTCTATCTAAAGGCCCTCTATCGACACCAGATATTTTCATCTTGGGTGGGCGTGTAACTTTAAGTGTAGAGGAGACAAAGCCAAAAAAAACAATTAAGTATTCATGGGCCAAATAAGATCAATAGGATAAGTATGAATATAATCAAAAGATTTCCACCAAGGGGAGACAGCAATGGCTTCCCATAAAGAAGATAAGGATAGGGTTTACAGAATTTCTGTGTCTGACATGTCACTGATGTGGTGTCTAATATCATGAATGGCTATTGAGATATTAGCAGGTGGATCAGGAATGTACATATAACATTCAGTTTTTACGGTTGCACAAGTACCTCCTCTGCTGCTGTTAAAATGTTTAATGTCATCCAGTTTGGGAGGATGGCCTGTTTCATTAATTTTACTTCTTTATTTAGGAGGGAGAGACCATGTGTGGTGTCACTTAAAGCCTACTGAGTTTAGTTAGTTAAGGCCTTGATATGTGTCATATAATCCTCTCTCTAGATAAGATCTGGTAGCTCTCTGGTAAAAGGAATCTAGCATATTTGTTATTGGTTCTATCAGTATGATTACTTGGGGTTTGGTATCCTCTATGCAAGGACAAATTTTCTGAGAAATTAGAGCATATATAATTAAAGCTTAAGCATTAGAACTGACAGGTAAGTTTTTAAGGGAGAGTAATCGTAACCCACTGGCTCTTAGGCCGCTTTATTGATGGAGTCTGACATTTTGTCATAAGTCCCCCTAGCTTTAGTTATAATTATCTCTAAATTTTTGACAGCTTATAAAAACCAGAATAACACAGTATTTTTACCAATGAAATACTCTCTTAAATTTTGTACATGAACAACAATATGTGTTGTATTTGTAAAATCCAGTCTTAGCATTATTATTATTATTTTTTTTTTTTTGGCAGTACTGGGGATCGAACTCAGGACCCTGCGCTTGCTAAGCACGTGCTTATTCCACCGAGCTATATCCCCAGCCCCTCAGCATTATTTTGATTAGTTGGAAACCTGAATCTATATAGTAGAGTATATAGACAGGATAAAATCTCTCCATGATGAGAGGTGGGCTTTCAGGCATAACTAAAAGGAACAGGTGAAGAAAAGAAATTACCCCAGTTATAGCTTCAAATTTTGTTATGTCTCTTCCCACGGCTTATAATGATGATAAGTCTAAGTTAAAACACGGGAAGGCATTTTCCAAAGTTTTGTTTTGCGACAGTGATTTGACCCACAGCACTCTGAAGTACATGTAATAAAAAGTGACTTGTACTATGGTCTTTTCTCGCTGCCGTTCTTTCACTCATCAGCAAATATCTTAGATACTTACGTTTACTTATTGAAGTACAGTGACTCTGCAATTGTCAGAATAACATCATTATTCTACCCATGTAGCTCTTAATAATAGTGAGTAATGATGATAGTATACAAGTATACAAGATAATACATAATAGAAACGTAATCTGTTATACAGTGATGTCTGTCTCAGCCTGCATTTCAATGGTTCCAAAGAGGAACTGTCACAGAATGGAACCAAAGAATATTTGAAGGATGAATGGAATGTACCTAAATCATTGCAGAAGATAATTTGACACGTTCTCACACATATTCCTGATCTTAAATGTTTCAGGTGGCAACTTTTTCATCAGGAGACCTCGACATTAGATTGTCTCAAATGTTATTAGAAATTATCTCAGACTATTCACAGATATAGTGTGATTGGTCAGATGAGTGGTCAAGGTCATGTCCTTGGTGGGTCGCACCCAGATTTTGAAAATAGATACAAGTACCAGCAGTTGTAAAGCTGTAATTAAGACAAAGAGAATGAAAAGAGGAAGTTATTTAGGGTGTGTGTGTGTGTGCAGTTTCATGTAATAGATTAGAATATTAGAACATGTTTTGTATAAACCACATATTATAAAACCAAAATTATCAATTATAGTTGTATATCTATAGTTATTTATTTATAGTACCTTAGAAATCTGAGCACTTAAATTTATATGTCAGTTTACACATATACTAGTCATGTGTTTGGTGGGTTATAAAACAATAATACTGGCTGTTTTATAAAAAACAAAAACAATTTTAGTAAATGCAGTAGCTTTTAAAATGCATTCTTAGGTCTTTGAATATTTTTCTTCTGCCAATACTTAGTAATTAATTCTAAAATAACAATAGTTTCACAGGTCCATAAAATTTGTTACTTTTTTTTTCAGACTTCTAATACTGACATAATTATTGAGAAAGAACCATTTGCAGAAACAATTAGGGACTTCCGGGAAGATGGCGACCAGGTGAGCGGCAGAGGGAATCTCTCCCAGAGACCGATCCTTTGTGCGCAGGTGCCCGGTCCGTGGATGCAAAACTCCAACTGATCGGGCTGCTCTCCGTGGCATGAGCATTAAAGGGCCAGCTGGACAAGCCGGGCGGCAAGAAGTGGGTGGATCCTGAGAGCTGGGCGCCTGAGAGATCAGTGAGGCGCTTCGGCTGCAGCTTGGCTCAAATTGCGTACAGTCGAGAGAGCGATTGTGGCGGGAGGAAAGCCTCCAACTCCTGAACCCGATCGGCTCGGAGACAGCTGTAACCAGGATTTGTTGGAGGCAGCGGAGCAGAGGAAGCTCAGAGAACGAGCTACCAGGACAGAGTGCGCCAATCTGGGCAGCCTTCCGGGATCCCGCTCAGAGCCCCGCCCCCGCAGCCTGCGCGAACTAGAGCAACAGCGATTGGCAGGATTTCTGATTCGGGTAAAAGCTCGATCCACGGAGATACATCTGAACGGCATTCCTGCCTGCAGGATCCCAGGGTGAGTTGAGTGGCGCTCTAACCGGTTTTTCCTGAGTCGGGAAGAAGCTCTGCCCAGCGAGTGACATCAAACCAGCTTTAAGGACTGCGGGATCTCCCAGGTAGGAAGAGCTAGCCAGGTGCCCCTAGGGGATTTGTGAGGGGGGAAGGAGCTCCACCCAGGGAGGAACACCTGAGTGGCCTGTCTGCAAGACGCCTGGGGTGGCGACCTGTTTATACGCCCCAGCCAGCACACCAGGTAGGGAGTAGAAGCTGAAATCTCAGCAGACAGCTTAAGGGACATTCTCCCAAAGAGAAGGAATCATTGGAGCAGCCTCTGCAGCAGACCTTTGCCTGCTGAACTGCCTGGGGAATTTATAGCTCCACATTTTGAACCTGATACCCAAAAATGGGAAAACAGAGGAACAAAACGCAGTCTCAAAACTCAACCCCACCCAGAACAAGTTTTGAATGTGAGGATACAGGGGAACGAGGAAACCACATACCTGCAAGTTATGGAACGATTGCATCCGAAATGAAACAGCTCCAACAGGCCATAAAAGAGCTTAAAGCAGAAATAAGCCACATACCCACAATGATTTCTCAGACAAAACACGAGCTGAAAACAATGATGGAAGAAATGTTCCATGCACATAGAGAAGATATAGACAAAAGACTAGAAGAAAATAGGAAACAAATGGAAACGTTATAAGAGCAATTTAGGAATGAATTACCAAGAATGAAACAGGTCCAAAGAGAATGCCAGGATTTGAAAACTAACGCTGAAAGCATGCAAAACTGTTTAAATGAAATCGAAGATAGAATTTCAGAACTTGAAGACAGCATGGCAGCTTATGAGCATGAAAGGAAGAATCTCATGATATCATCAAAGACACAAGAAAAGTCAATCCAACAGCTGCAAGATGAGGCAAAACGTAACAATATTCGAAATATAGAAGTGTGGGAAACAGCAGGAGACCTCACAAACGACATAAAAAGAATATTTGCTGAAATAATAGCAGAAAATTTCCCAAACAAGGTAAAAGATACTGAAGTTCAGTTAATTGAGGCATATGGAACCCCAATGATCCATAACCCAAAGAAAAACACGCACAGGCATATAATAGTCAAGATCCCAGTTATCCAGCAAAAGAACACAATATTAAAAGCTGCTAGAGAAATGAAAACAGATCACCTATAAAGGAAAGCCCATCAGAATCACAGCAGACTTCTCAACAGAAACCATGAAATCAAGAAGAGCTTGGAGCGAGATATTACAGATTCTAAGACAAAACAACTTCCAACCCAGAATGATGTATCCTGCAAAAATATCCTTCAAATTCAATGGAGAAATAAAATATTTCCACGACAAAGAACAACTGAAGAACTTCATGAGTGCCAAACCAGCATTGGAAAAAGCACTAAAAGATATTCTAGACAGAGAAAAAATAGACCACAATCCCAAGAACAGCTATAGAAATAACTCCCTAAACAGAACAAATAATTAAGCAGTCAGCAAAAGAAGGAAAACTTC
>PVLD010013016.1:0-57842 GCA_004027595.1 Dinomys branickii | reverse complement strand
AAAAAAAAAAAAAAAAAAAGATGAAATCCCAGTTGTTGATTCTTTGAAGTATTTCCCATGCAGTTTAGGTTTTGTTCATGAACTCTTTGCCTACCCCTATGTCTTTGAGATTTTTACCTACTTTCTCTTTGAGTAGATTTAGTGTTTCTGTTTTGATATTTAGATCTTTGACCCATTTTGACTTTAGTTTAGTGCATGGTGATAGACATGGGTGTAATTTTAGTCTTTGGCATGTGGAAAGCCAGTTTTTCCAGCACCATTTATTAAAGATGCTTTCTTCCAGTGGACATGTTTGGCCCTTTTGTCAAAGATAAGGTGGCTGAGTGTGTTTGCAGCCATGTCTGCATCTTCTAATCTCTTCAATTTATCTTCAGGTCTGTTTTCTTTTTGCCAGTATCATGCTGATTTTATTATAGTAGCTTTGCAGTTTAATTTCAAGTTAGGGATTGTGATGCCTCCTGCCTTTCCTTTGTTGCCCAGGATTGCTTTTGCTATTCTAGGCCTCTTCTGGTTCCTGATGAATTTTAGGAATGCTTTCTCTAGATCTGTGAGATATGGGCTGGAGGTACAGCTCAGTGGGCTAAGTGCTTGCCGCTAAGCACTAAGGCCCTGAGTTCGATCCCCGGTCCCGGGAAAAAAAAAAAAAAGGGAACGTATGTTTCCTTCTTTGGGCTGGGGATATAGCTCAGTGGAATAAGCGCCTGCCTAGCAGGCGCAGGGTCCTGAGTTCAATCCCCAGTACCGCCAAAAAAAAAAAAAATTTGTGAGATATACTAATTATATTTTACTTGGGATTGCATTGAATCTGTACAACAATTTTGGAAGTATTGGCCACTCCTGTTTTAAGGAAGTCCTCCTATTTGAGGTGATCCTAGGATCATGGAACTGTGGGCTCCAAGTTGGGCAGGAAGACAAATCCAGTAAAGCTGTGGAGAAGTTTAATTGGCATCAAAATGAAGAGGAAAAATTCAGAGACTGAAGAGACAGGGTGCCTAGATATATGGGTTCAGGTGGAGTGAGAAGATGCCTGTGTCAAACATGCTATGAGTGAGTAGGGGACAGGCTCCATGTGGTTTCAGGACCAGAAACCTACAAGGAACTGGTCAGAGTGGGGTAGGAAGTCTTTACATGTCAAAACTAGCACCAACTCCGTTTGATTAAATTTTGCTTCAGAATTGCTCAAGTGTGCCTTGCATAACATGGGACCTCAGAATTTCTGAAATCCTGAAAAGAGCAGGGGGCAAGGTAGGGATTCATATGGTGTATTTGTGTTAATGTTTTTCAAGTTAAAGATAGTATTCTCATCTGCAGGTATGGTTTTTGCTTTGAGCAAAGTTATAAATGGGTCTTTGTAAACAAGGCAGATCTTCTAATTTTCTTGGGAAAAATTGAAGTAATTCTTAGTGTGAATGTAGATGATTGAGCTAGTGTTGGTCTGCAGGTCGTGTGTGTGTGTGTGTGTGTGTGTGTGTGTGTGTGTGAAAACATGTGGAATAATGGCAGGAGAAATGGTCCCTTGATGGGGGCTCACTAGAGCTGGACTGCTGCTTGTTCCTATGGGGAGGTTTGCCAGAGTTTGGGCAACTCCAGGTTTTTGAGGATGAGAGGAGAGAAGCTGAAGGTGATGCTTAGGTGACAGATTTTGTAAGGTTTCTGGTTAAAGGCATTTTGCTCTTTGGGGGACAAGATAAAAAGTTGCATAGAGCTGTGGAGGTGGCCTTTGTCCCTACCTTTATAGTGGCTTTAGGTCCTCTCTGGAATTTCCAAGAAGGAGGGTGCGCTTTTACAAACACTGAGAGCAGTCTCTTAACCAAAACCCACCAGGCCTGGGAGCTATAGCCAGGAAAGAAGATATGGCAGATACTGTACAGTGAATAGAAGGGATGGGGTTTGTAAGTTTTAAGGTGATGACTTCAGGGAATTAAATTTGGGACCTCTTTCTTTTTTGTGGGTATTATAACACCAGGAGAGATTTAGAGTTGTTCTTTGAGCAGGTAAAATTGTAAGGGTGGCCCATCAGAACAAGTGCTACAGGCGCTGGATTCCTGGAGACTCTTCAGGTACTGGCCAGTTCTCATTACCCTCTTCCAAGCACTGGGGAAGGCTACATCTCTACAGAACCTCCCCGGCCCTTCCTGCCCCAAGACTCTGGCAGAGAGAGGGTAAACAAGCGAACAGCACACCTGCTCATGGAGTCCACCTGTCATGCGCCCACCAGCACACCCCGCTGAGCATACCGACAGGCTTGGGTGTGCAGAGTCTAAGTCAAGCTCAGGGACTGCATCACATTCTTCCCATTGGTTGGAAGGAGTTAGCTTTTGAGACTGAATCAGCTCAGGATTAGAGTGCAGGGGAAAAGAACCTGGCAAAGCTGCCTGCAATCAGGTAGCAGCTAAGACAAAAAGGGGATGGCTTTTGTTTGTTTTAAGTTTTATTTAAAGTTTTTTTTTTAATTTGTAAAATTTTTGAGACAGCGTCTTAGTATGTACTGCAGTCTGGCCTTGGACTCACTTATGTAGCCCAGGCTGGCCTTGAACTCGTGATGATCGTCTGGCCTCAGCCTCCTGAGTGCTGGGATTTCAGGTGTGTACCACCACGCCCGGCTAAGAAGGGAGCTGTGTAGATACTGAAGCTTGATGGCACAGCAGTCACGTGGGAACTACATGTATGTTCTCCTTTTAGAATGTTTGATCTGGGTCCCTATTGGATGTCTGTGGTTAGTTGATTTTTTTTCCTTTTGAACTGATTTAGTTGTTGTCCCCCCTTGTACCTATTCCTTCGATTTTGGCTTCTGTAGCAATATTACTTCAGCTTTTACTTGTTTCTCCCACTTTCTAAATTTCGTCTTTTCAAGTGCTTTCCCTGGACTCTGCTCTCAGTAGTTCCCATCTTCTCATGTACTAACCTCCCACCCTGTCTATCCCATTCTGTTCATCTGTTCCTGTCTTAGCTAGCCCCCTTCTTCCCTTGCCTTCTCTCCACCTGACAGGCACAAATACATCAACACGCCTTCGCAACTCTGCAGCTCCCCTCGGTCCCACATTACACACGCTCAGCCCACCCCTGCCCCACCAACATCTTCTTACAACTCTCAGCACTAACACTTACCTTCAACTACCATAGAGCTCTACAGAAGCGGACGCCTATCTGACGTTGTAACCAAATATCATCTCTCTTATCTATCTCTTCTACTGACTTACACTCTCCATTTCTTCCCTTCCCTTCCTCCATGTTGTAGACTAACAGCAGTGTAATGTAGCATAGGCTGTGCTGATAAAGGGTAAATGTGTAGTACAAGGTTTAACGTGCATAAGTGGATATATGATCAGATCTGTTGATGCTGTTAGAACTAGTAGTAATTCTTTCCTCACAGCACAGTGATGGTCACTTAAATAGCTTCAAGTGTGAACACTATTACTGGACAAATGAAGCTGCAAACATATCACTGGAAGGAATATTCTAACTAAAAAGATCTTCATATCAATAACAGCCTGTCCTCATTTTACTTGACCTCAACCTTCCATACCAACCCCCATATATATTATACAATATGTAATATATAAAATATAATGTATCACATTAAAATATAGATTATATATCAAATATAAATATATACTACGTATTATACATAATATATGTCATACACACACACACACACACATATATACACACACACACATACACATTTCAAGAACACTGGAAAACAAAGCACAGAACGCCTCAAGGTCTCTCAACTGTCCCAAGGCAGATCCAGGGAACACCACTGGAGAGGAGAGCAAACAGCAAGTGGTGGAGTTTACAAAATGAATAAAGAGGTGCAGAAACTCGGGAATTCAAAGAGGACATTACCCACAAGGTCACGGATTTATCGTGCCAAATCACCAGTTTGGATATGGGAGGAACAAATGTTTTGAACCATTGGAAAAGCTAAGCAAAACGATTCCAAACATGATTGATAAATTTATCCAACATACAGATTCCACAAAAAAAGCTATCAGACAGAAATACTTGATATAAAATATTGTATAGAATTTACAAATTGCAGAAATAACCAATATGAAGACAAGATTTCTGAAATCACGGACACAATGGTAAAGTACCATGATTACTCAAAGGGATCTTAAAAACAATGAGAATAAAAACAATTCATGCAACAGCTACTAGATGACACTAAGAAGACCAAGCTAAGGCTAACTGGAGTTAGAGAGAAACTAGAAGGCAGCACCCATGGAACAAAAAATTTGTTTACTGAAATCATAATGGAAAACTTCCATGTATGAGGAAATAGTTCAGCCTAACAGGTAAACAAGGCTTACAGAACACCAATGAACTATGATCAAAAAAGAAGCATTTTAGTCAAAATTCCAAATGTTCAATAAAAAACCAGAATCTTCAAAGCTGTCAAAAGAAAAGCAAAACAAAAGTCACAAATAAAGGTAAACCCATTAGAATTACAGCTGACTTTAAAGGTGGGGAGGGACTGGAGTGAAGTATTTCAAATACTAAAAGCAAGTAATTTCCAATCCAGGTTAAAATATCCTTCAGAACACTCCACAAAAGAGAACAATCTAAGAAGTACATGAACACCAAACCAGCAGTGCAGAAAATACTTGAGAATATCCTAGACAAACACAGAGGCCAACAAAGTCAAATATTCAGATGAAATTAATATCTCAAATAAGACAAACATATAAACAAACAGAAACAAAGAAATCACCAACAGAAAAAGAACCTAACATCAGGAATAAGTCAACACCCTCCATTAACAACACTCACGTTAATGGCCTCAGCTCCCCAATTAAAAGACATAGATTGGCAGCCTGGATCAAAAACCAGAATCTAACAATCTACTGCATTAAAAAAGTCCTCTAATCCCAAAAAGATATTCATAGACTAAAAATCAAAGGATGTAAAACAGCATTTCTTAGATGAAGAATCTCAAAATAAACAGAGGCAGCAATCTTAATCTTGGGTAAAGTAAACTTCAATCTAAAACTGATCAGAAGAAGCAAAGATGATCACAACACACTAGTAGGAAACGACCCAATGTGAAGAGCTAACACTTATAAATAGATATGCATCAAATACTGGAGTACCCATCATCATCAAACAAATATTGCTGGACCTAAAATTAAATAAGCACCAATATAGTAATAGTAGGTGACCTTAATGTCCCACTTTCACAAAATAATAGGTGAACTAAATAAAACAATCAACAGAGAATTACAGGAGCTGATCCATACCTTTGAACAGTGGACTTAATAGATATCTAAAGAGTATTCTACCCTACTATAACAGCATACACATGCTTTTCAGAAGCATGTAACTTTCTCCAAAATGGATCATATATAGTCATTGTCATAGCTTCAAAAAAGAATTGAAATCACCCCGTTTACTATCAGACCATTGTGGCTTGAAACTAGAAATCAATCACAGAGGAAACCATAGAAAATTTATGAATATGCGGAAACTTAATACCACACTCTAGAATACCCAATGGAACACAGAGGAAGAAATCAAGGAAGAAATTTAACAATTTCTGGAATCAAATGACAGCACCAGTGTCACACACCACAACCCGTGGGGTACAGCGAACGCTGTCACAGGAGGGCAGCCACTGCAGTCAGGGCTCACTTTAGAAAAACAGTGAGCTCATATAAATGACCTAACAATGAGCCCCAAAATGCTTAAAAAGTAACAATCCAACCCCAATTTAGGGAGGGAAATAAAAAAGATTAGAGCAGAAATTAATGAAATTGAGATAAAACAATGAAGGAATAACATAAAACAATGAAGGAATAACTGAATTAAAGAACTGTTTCTTTGAAAGAATAAATAAAATAGATAAACCCTAAGCCAAATGTACCAAAAAAAGAATAAACTCCTATCAATGCATTTAGGAATGAAAATGGTAAAATCACATTGACACTCAAAATTCAAAAGATAGTAACTACTATGAAAAGTTGTATTTCAACAAACTGGAAAATTTGGAAGAAAAGGACAATTCCCTAGACTCATATAAATTACCAAAACTAAACCAAGAAGTCAAAATTCTGAACAATCCAATAACATACCTTGAAATAGAAGCAGTAATAAAAAGCCTACTAAGAAAAATCCATGACCCGATAAATTCACTGTTGAATTCTACAAGACTCGTAAGGCTGCTTCAACACCAATACTCCTCAGACTGTTCAATGAAATTCAAAGGAAAGGAGTGCTTCCAAATTCATTTCTGGAAGCCAGCATCCCTCTGATCCCAAAGACCTGGCTAAAAAGAAAACTACATGCCAATTGCTTAATGAACACAAATATAAAAATTCTCAGTAAAATATTGGCAAATAGAATGCAACAAATTATCAAAGGGATTATACATCATAACCTAGTGGGCCTCAACCCAAGATTGCCAGGATGACTCAACATATGCAAATCAATAAGCGCATTACACCATATAAACAGAAGCATGGGCAAATACCACATGATCATGTCAATAGATGTAGATGAAGCTTTTGACAAAATCCAACACCTATTCATGATAAAACAGCCTGAAGAAAAAGGATATAGAAAACCTTACCTATATCTGATAAAAGCCATTTATGACAAACCAACAACCAGTATCATATTTAATGGGGAAAAACTGAAAACTATCCCTGTAAAATCAGGGACAAGACAAGGATGCCTACTATTGCCACTTCTGTTCAACACAGTACTGAAACATTAGCCAGAGCACTCAAGCAAGAGAAAAAAAATAGAAGAGATAGATATAGGAAAAAAGAAATCAAATTATTGTATTTGTAGGTGACTTGATCCCCTATTTAGAAGGCCAAAAATTCTATCAAAATACTGGAATTATAACTGAATTTAGCAACATAGCAAGTTAGAAACCCAAGACACAAAATTAATAGGGTTCCTATATGCCAATGATGAATTCAATGAGAAAGAAATAAAGAAAACAATACCATCCACAATAGCATAAAAAATTTAAATACCTAGGAATTAGCTAACTAAAGAAGTGAAAGACTTTTACAATGAAAATGATGTGCTATGAAAAAGGAGATTGAAGAGGACATCAGAAAATGGATGAAATTGGCAGAACTGGTATCAAAATGGCCATAGTTCCAAAACTGATACATAGATTTAGCATACACAATCCCAATCAAAATACCTATAGTATTCATTACATAACAAAAGAAAGTAATTCTATGCTTCATATAGAATTGGAACAGAACCAGAACAGCAAAAGCTGTCACTGGCAAAAAGGGCAAAGCAAGAGACATCATAGTACTTGACTTCAGCTTATATTACAAAACTACAGTGATAAAAACAGCACGGAATTGGTATAAAAACAGACATGGTTTGATGGAACAGATCAGAGGATGCAGAAACAACCATAGACATTTAGATACTTTTATCTTCTGTAAAGGGGACAAGAACATATATTGGTGAAAGACAGCTTCATTAGCAAATAGTTCTGAGAAAACTTGCTACCCATATGCAGAAGATTGAAGCTGGACCTATATCTCTCATCTTGTACTAAGCTAAAATCAATATGGATCAAAGATTTAAATATTAAAACACAAATGCTTAACCTACTAGAAGATGAAGTAAGTAAAACTCTTGAAGTCATAGGTATAGGAAAGGGCTTTCTGAACAGAACTCTAATTGCACAAGAAACAAAAGCAAAAATAAGCAAGACTGATTATATCAAATTAAAAAACTTCTGCCCAGTGAAGGAAACAATCAAAGGCATGAAAAGACAACCTACAGAATGGGAAAAATTATTTGCCAGCTATTCCTCAGACAGAAGACTAACATCTAGATTATATAAGTAACTCAAAAAAGTAGCCCCCCTATCTAGTAAAAGACCCAACCAAAAAATAGGCAACAGAAATGAACAGACACTTCTCAGAAGAAGTACAAATGGCCAAAAACATGAAAATATGTTAAACTCCTCTTACCATTAGAGAAATACTATTATAACAACACTAATATTTCATCTTATGTCAGAAAAAATGACAATCACCATGAAATCAAATAACAACAAATGGTAGGATGCCTGTGGTGAAAAAGGAAACGTTTTATTATTGGTGGAATATAAACTAGTACAACCATTATGGAAATAAGTATGGAGATTTCTCAAAAAACTAACTAGAAATTCTTTTAGGCCCATTACCCCTCTCCTTCCTATGTACAGTGATATATGCACACCAGGGTTTACAGAAGCATAATTCATAACAGCTACATCTTGTAAGCAGTGGATATGTCCATCAGCAGATGAAGAGATAAAGAAATGTGACGTGTATACAGAATGGAATACTACTCAGCCATAAAGAAAGAAAAAATAAGATGTTTGTAGGAAAAAGGATCTATCTTGAAAACAGAATGTTAAGTGAAATAAATCTGACTCACAAGCTTAAATATCATATGGTTTCTCTCATTAGAGTTATCCATAGTAGAAATTAGCAGCAAAATAAAAGATTGATAAAAAGAAACAGGGGATAGGTGTTTTGCAAATGGGAAGGGGACCAAGACACCCAGTGAGGCTGGTGAGGGGAAGTGACAGGGCATAAAAAGGGCTAAGACATGTCATGTACATGTTCCAACTAGCCATAGTAAACATAATTAATATGTGCTGTAAACATGACCACATAATAATAACAACAACAAAAAGGGAGGGTAGGAATCTAGAGGCTCAGGGAGGTGGGCAGGGAGGGAAAGGAATTTAAAAAATCAAGATATACTAAGTATGTGTACACACTCGAGGTGAATGTAAACATGTACTAGTAAAATAAAGTACAATAATAAAACAATCAATAATGCGATTTAAACCCCAGTTTGAAAATTAACGATTTTCTGTTCTACTTTTACTTCAATAGCAGCAGAATTTCTCTCTGGTCACACATACTCCTACGCATACATCTTGTAAGCTCTTTAGTTAAATACTTAAAATCCATCTAGGTGGGACTTTGGAATTAGTGAGTTAACTGGGACAATCCTTTTTAGATTCCTAAGGGATGAATAAACTCACATTGCTTGGAGAAGCAGGAAGCAATCTTTCCAGAGACACTATTTTTAAGTGCTACTTTCTGCATTTTTCATAACAAAGCACTGAAACAAATAATAACAAAAATATTTCTGTCTTTACTCTGCAGGAAGAATGCCTGGGGAAGCTACTACATTAGCTAATGGGACTGTCTGCTGGATGCCCTAAATTTTCCCCGATGAATACCTCCAGAAGGCAGTTCGGCAAATCCCTGACACAAAATATATAAAGGAGAAATTAGAGTGAAAAGATCAGTCACAATACACGTATAGAATGTAGCCTCGGGTGATGTTTCGTTTTTAGAAATCTTTTAGCAGCTTAACTACTTTAGTACTGGAGTTCTGGTGGGGAACGGGAGAGCCGGGAGACAGACTCAGCAGCGGAAGCTGGGCTCCGTCTCGGGTTGCCAGGCAGTGGGTTTAGGAATACAAGGACACTAGATGGCGCTCATAACACGAAAACAGTAGAAGGTCAGTTTCCGGTTCTGTGTAGGCAAGTGTGTAGGAAACGGTCAGTTATGGGAGCTATAAAAATACTTATGCACTTCCCACTACTGTGTCCTGTGAGGTACTTCTTACATAAGGTTTAGGTAGCCAAATACATTTAGGAAAATAATATACATTCTCTGTCTCCCAGAGATTCTCAGTGCATGCAAATAAACAGGTAAGCTCAGGAAGTGAGCCCTTCATAAATAATTTAGGAACACTCTATGGTGGTCATAGAGGATAATTCCAGATCAGACATTCTGCCCTGATTAGTAAGGTAGTTGGCTATTACACAAATATTTTATCTATGAAGAGTAACTGAGAGCAGAGACTTATCTCCCCAGGTCTTACCCTTGGGATTTTTTTTCCTTGTCCACACTTATGACATTTATGGCACATCTTATCTGTAAATTAACCTTACATGACTTAGTGACATGTAATTAATTTTGATTGATATTTAGGGCTTTTGCTTTGCATTTTTTTTTTTCCGGTACCAGGGATCGAACTCAGGACCTTGCGCTTGCCAGGCAAGCGCTTATGCCACTGAGCTATACCCCCAGCCCCTATTGCTTTGCATTTTTTAAGAATATATAGTTTGTCCCTACTGTATATCATAGGCTACCAATGCAAAATATTTTATCTCTCATCTGTCATGTTCCTGCCACTTTTCTTTCTATCTCGTAATGTTTGAAAACAATTTACTTTTTTTCTCATTGTTAGCTAATGTGTAGCTTTGAAACTAGCCTCATTCTAGCTAGAAGTTAAATAAATTTTAGGAAGCTAAAAGCAGGTAAGATTTTCACCACTGAATGTCCTTGCAATTGTTACACAATTGCTCTCTGAACTCCAGAGATTGTTGTTAAGTCCTGTGAACCATAAACTCTAACAAGAATATATTTTGGGTTGGTTGCTTTATTGTATAAGTTCCAGTAGTAATATTTATCCATTTTTAGAGGGGAAAATAATTTGTGAGTTTCTTTGTTGAACCATAGAATATTATTATCTTACCTTCTTTGTGTCATGCATGGAGGTCAAAATAAAGTCTATAGCTTGCTGAATTTCTTACTTAAAGAAAGAAAGCTTAATGTCATCTCTTTAACTCGGCTTGTTCATCCTTTACTGAGCATAATCATGGATAGTGTTGTGGTAAGATTCAATTAGTTATAAATAATGCCTGACTTAAAAATGCCATGGAAGTACTAGCTCTTTACAGTTCTATATTCCGGGATGTTGTATACACACAGCAGTGTGCACCAAAGGTGTTAACAGAGACCGTTGAAAGAATCTTGAAGAGAGAGTATCCTGTATAGAAGAAACTGACCTGGGGCAGGGGACCTGCTTTTGAGGGCAACTTTATAGTAGTTGTGAAGCTTTGCACAAAGCATGTAGCCTTTCTGAATGCCCTTTTCTTCATCTGGTAAATGGAAGTGATGACAGCCTACCCAGACACGTACATTTCTCAGAGAACAACTAGAGTTAATGCACGTGGAAGTGCTTTTTGTCTGAGAAAGTGCTATGACCATGTGAATTCTGACCAGCTTCAAGCGACAAGAGTGATCCCAAGTGTACAAATTTTAAGGCTGGATGACTGAAATATGTTAGCATGGTTTAGATTGACTTTTAGGTCAATCTCTCAGGTCATTTATTCAATAATTTTTCACTCAATTTTCGAAGCCAGGGATGATGATGCATGCTTATAATGGAGGAATTTTAAGGTTGAAGCAGGAGGATTGTGAGTTTGAGCCCAGCCTGAGCAACCTGGCAACTAAATGAGATCCTGTCTTAAAATAAAAAAGATTAGAGGTGTAGCTCAGTGCAGGGCTTCTGGGGTTCAATCGCCAGGGCTGTCATACATATCTATCTATCTATCTCTCTATCTATGTGTATCTTTCCATATATATGTGGGGAAGAGAGAGAGGGAGAGAGGAAGGGGGGGAAGGAGGAAGGGAGAGAGAGAACTGAACGTGCCAGGCACTGGGTTAAATTTTTAGGATACAAAATTACATATAATAGAGAAATTTCTTTAGGGAGTTTATCACAGTAAAGAAAGGCAGACATGTAAACATACACGGACAAAAGGTTAAGAGCTGCCAGTTACATTTATACGTCTTTTAAATATCAAAGAAGTAGTTCAGCTCTTGGATGGCAGAACAAGTTCCGGCATGGGACCTTTTCCTGTTTCTCCCACATTTGGCATGCAGAGATCTGCAAGCTGTTGAGTGTGCAGAGGCCTGCATAGGTGTAAGACTCACAGGAGCACAGATGCGAAGGCTGCACACGCAGAATGACAGACACTGTATTTGGGTTAATTACCTGTGTGCTTGCTAATACATTGTGTTTGTGTATGTGTGTAACAGAGAGATAGGCAGACAGCCTGAGAGAGGGAGGAGGAAGAGGGGACACAAGGGACAGAGAGAAAGGGATGGAAGGAGAGAGAGATGTTCATTTGTTTATGGATTGGAATAATGGCTGATAGTTATAAGGACACTTGGAAAATTCTATCTATAAATCACAGCTAGAAAATGGAAACAATGTTTCCTAAGTCTGCACCAAACTGTGCACTTCACTGAGTCATGAAGCATCAGCTCAGCCTTAAGAACTGGACTCCTTACGTAATTCTCTACTATCAGTTACGTGATCACCAAAAGTCTAATATGGGAATCAAAGCTGGCAGCGGTTGTAACTATCCATTATACCAGGAAGGCAGCATGATGTAGCAGAAAGAAATAGTCAATAATTATTTGACTAAATGAAAGGAAATGTGGGAAGAAAGACGTAAGGGAAAACAGAAGGAAGGGTGGCCAGGAAGGAGTGAGGGAGAGGAACGGGCGATGGGGAGTTAAAATTGAACATTTAAATCCCAGTTTTGACTTTATTAGCAAACTTGTTAAACTTTTTATTTATTTTTATTACTATGCATTAATTGTACATATTAATTCATCAAGTACATTTGACTTTATTCTCTTAACCTGACCAGGGAGCAATATATTTCAGGGTGATTGTGAGAGCTAAAAATTTCTTTTATAGTTATGCAAAATGAATAAGTAATGGCGGTCTACTGTGTAGTACAGCTTCTATATAGTTAATACTTACAAAATTCTTAACACAAGCATACATAACAGATTAAGAGGGCCAGAGTAATTTTGGAGGTAATGGGTATGACACGGATTGTGGTAATGGAAGTCATATATAGTATCTATATGCAATTTTTGGTATGTTAATCCTACATCACTAAAGTGGGCTTCATAGGTACTTAATAAGTTAATGCTGGTAATTCTTGAACTTAGGTAAATGTTGCAGCTGCTGTCTCTTACTCCCTTTAGGAAACCATGCACAGCACTATTTCATGCATTGTCTCATGTAGTTATACCCACCAGACTTCACACATTGTAAGGGTGTTTTGAATATGGTCACAAGTATGGGGGAAATTTTATATTTTTCTAACATATGTAATATGCCATTTAAAAAAGGCATGCTTCCCAATGCAAGTGTGTGACAGGAAATCTAAAAGAAAACATTAATACTTTTACTTTTAACTGAAGAAAGTAAATGTGACAAGCGTCAAGCCCTTCGGTACTCTTTAGGCTGGACTGTGCCCGAAGCCATAATATATCCAACTGCAAATGCACATCTGAGGGTTCAGATTACTAAGTTTTAAGCTACCAGGTCACTGAGTTTTTACAGAAGTCAGACAGTTGTAGAGGGAGTGGAGACTGAAGAGAAATACTTACCGACAGGATCTGGTCTCCTCTCTGGAGCTCCCCACTCAGGTCTGCTGGTCCACCAGCTAGAATGAAGGACACAAAAATACCTTCTCCGTCTTCTCCACCCACAATGTTGAAGCCCAGGCCAGTGGAGCCTTTGTGCAGGACTACCTTGCGGGGCTCCCTGCAGAAACAAGGGGAGAACAGAGCTCACCGGGTTGCCCAAGATTCCCATCTTTCCTCTCATCGTATGACACTTGCCAGTCTCTACAAGGATGATAGCTTACCAAAGTAAGATACTATGTATTTGCACATCAAGACAGTGGCTAGGATGTGAGGGCGATCGGGCTGTGACATCTGTCACCCCGTTGATCACCATGGTTGATTGAGCTGATCTCGCTGGATGGGCAGGTGTCCCATCCCTCCCTCACTGCCCCATGACTGTCCCTCCTGAAGCTGTGCTGGGTCGAAGAGGACAACCAAGAGGACGACCACCCCCGTTAGAGGAGTTCTGTTCCTTGGTCGAGGGTGTACTAGGAGCTGCGCTCCCCTGTTAGAACCTCCAACAAGCTCTGAAGAAAGTGGCTAGTAGGGCTGATGTTTCAGATCCTCTTGGCAATAATTATCAAAGTACCACATAATATCGCTCCTTAATTCTAAAATGTTTTCTTTCACTGGACTTCTGGCTTCTTTCTTTGTTTAAAATATGTCTTTGGCATTGAGTACCCCAAATAGGATGGATATATCCTAAAGGAGAGAGTGCCTTTTGGAGACAAGAGACTCCCTTGAATAGGCTGGACCATGTATGATCTTAGATCCAGGCTGTGGGTTTGTTGTTTGATTGTTTATTGTGATTTATTGTGTATTCCATCAGCACCCATTGGAAGATTCTGAGGCATTAAGAATATTTAACTCCATTTTAGGAAGATTAACAAATGGGTACATGTAGGACTGATGAAGAGGAAAGTTTAGACACGGTGTGAGGCGGAAAAACTATTTAGAACGTTGCCCCAGCCATAGAAGTGTGAGGAGGTGATGGAGTGGTCAGGGGTGACGGCAGTGAGAATGAGAGAAGAGGCCAAAGTGTGAGGAGAGAGTCGAAGGGAGAGACAGCGGTGCAGAGAATAGCTCAGGCCGAAGAGAGGGAGAGAGAGCACGCTGTAAACGAAGAAGGGTGGAACAGGAGTGCGGTCTGGACCCGCTCAGCTCTACACCATGGCGGGACAGCCACGTGGCTAAGGCTTGAAACCGAGAGGGGTAAAAGATAAGAATGTGAGTCTCCAGAAACAACTCCAGATGCAGATGTGAGGGTCAGGATTCCAGTAGCGAGCGATCAAATCTTGGGCCACTGGCTCACTGATATTTTGTAGAGACAGTTATGGATTTGCATAGTCCTGGGTATAGAAAAGGTACCTGCTTTGAATAAATTTAATCAGTAAAGAATATCTTGAGGCTGTAAGTCTGGCCAGAGTGGATTTTGTATGAACTACCTTCTCTCTCAAACGTCTCAGTTCCAATTGCCGAAGCTCTTCTCTTTTCTTCCTGCTTTCATCGATGTAAGAATGGTGGAGCCGTCTAATACATTTTTACACTAAAGATGCAGAAAGTATTTGATACTACATTTACATGGATAAAGTAAGGCATTAGATCTGTAGCTAGTCTTACTACGAGGAAGAGTGCAAAAACCACCTTAGAGCTTCCTGTAAGAGCCTCACAGTCAGAGGTAAATTGCGATGAGTTCATTTATTTTGCTTTACCAATACTTTACAAGTATCCACTGTGCTATAAACTTTTCCAGGTGCTCAGAATTTTGGCAATTAAACAAAAACCCCTGCTCTCATGGGCTTATAGACTAACAAGGGTAGATCATTACAAAGCAGTACATGTAGTAAACAAGTTTGATTACGTGATATTTTAGAAGGCTGTACTTTGGAAAAAATAAAAAGCAGAGTAGTTGTGACAGTAATCTCGATCGTCAATGTGACTGGACTAAAATCACCTAGCAGGGCCAAGGATACAGCTCAGCAGCACAGCGCCTGCCTGGCAAGTGCGAGATCCTGAGATTGATTCCAGGTACAAAATAAAATAAAATAAAATAAAATAAAATAAAATAAAATAAAATACACCTAGCAGGTTAGTAGAGTGCATTTCTATGTGTGTCTGTGGGGCATTTTCAGAGATGACTGCCATGCAGGCCAGCAAACCGAGGGGGCAGCCCCAGCCCCACCGTGGACGGCGCCATCCCACAGGCGTACAGCCTGCGTGGGGTGAGAGACGACGCTGGCCTGTGCTGACAGAGCCCTGTTTTCCTCGACGTGGGTCTTTCCCCACGGTCGCTGCCTGTGAACATCAGATTGCGGTTCCTTTGGCCTTTCAGTGTGGACGGACACCGCTCGCTCTCCAGGGAGCTTTCTTTTAGGCTTTCCCTCTCAGATGGGTGCTACATTCTTGATTCCTCTGATGT
This sequence comes from Dinomys branickii, assembly GCA_004027595.1. Taxonomy (NCBI): domain Eukaryota; kingdom Metazoa; phylum Chordata; class Mammalia; order Rodentia; family Dinomyidae; genus Dinomys; species Dinomys branickii. The sequence goes on along the minus strand of PVLD010013016.1, from coordinate 42,149 downwards.
TATGGCTTACCTTCCTTTAGTAGTCAGTCTGTGTGTACAGCCTGTCGCTCCAGCTGGGCTGGGCGTTCAGTTCCCCACTTGGACCCGGTTCTGCTGCCTAACGGAAAGCAGAGCACAGCGCTTCGTCGCAGCTGGGTGTGTGGGCGAGATCAGCTCCTGTTTGCCCCTCATGACACCAGGGAGGAGAAAAAGTGGAGCGTTCCCCTCATCTCCCTCACTGCCCCTGGTGGGGATGGAAACCCACTTCCCCACTCTGCCCTGCTGCCGCTAACTACCCTGGCAGGCAGAGTGGCTTCAAAACTGGTACAACTTCCCTCTGCTATCTCATTGCCAGCAGCACGGGGTGAAAGTCCAGTTTCTGTTCTGCCAGTGACACCAGCTCCATGGAGGACATGGACGGTCATCTTAGAACCGCCTCTCTTGGCTGTCCCTGGTACAGAGAGACGTCTGCTGCCCCGCACCATCCCATGGATAATGCAGGGGTGAGGGGACAGCTTTCCCTGGTGCATGGCTCTGTCAAGGCCAGTATTATCAAAAGTTTCCTGGTGCATTGTTAGCTTGCTTCCCCCCAGGCCTTTCGCAGGAAGAACAGGATGTCCTCAGGGGTTAGTTTTTGTGATGCCTCTTGCCACCCCCAAGACCCAGGCTCCTGCCTAGAAAGGGTACACAGAAGGCAAAGAGAAGGTCCCGGAGACTCCTGGGAAAGTGTCATGCCTTTCCCAGCCAATCTGCTGTTGCTTGGCTTTCTTTCCAAGTTTCAGAGTGTGCCTGTTTTCATTATCTTCAAGGTATTTTTTAAAAATTATTTTTATTCGTACACGTTTGCTCTACAGAATGAGTACATTCATTGTGATTGGATACTTATACATAGCACATCTTGATTCTTTTTATGTCCTATTTTCCTCCCTCTGTTCCCCTTTTCCCATTTGCAAAAGATCTACCAGTTCCTATTACCTTTCACTTTGCTCTTTTTTTATTCCCTGGGTTCCTCATATAAGAGAAGCCATGGAATCTACGCTTGTGTGTCTGACTTCTTTTACTTAACATTATGATCTCAAGGTGCATCCATTTTCTACAAATGGCTCAGATTTATCCTTCTTTATTGCAGAGTTATACTCCTCTGTGCACTAAGACCACATTTTCTTTATCCCTTCATTTTTGATGGACGTATAGGCCATTTCCAAGCTCTAGCCATTACAAGTCGTGCTGCTATAGACATAGGTGTGCACGTATCAGGGCAACGTGATGTTGTTTACTATTTGATATTCAAGGTATTTTGTTTGTTTTAAATAATAGGGGAGATTAAAGAAGAAGCAGGATGGTCTATTCGGGCCTGACAGGAGGTACAGATTCTAGGTACATTTCGAAGGGAATGGCCAACAGAACGTTAATTAGAAGGGTACTGTAGAGGGGCTGGGGATACAGCTCAATGGCAAGCGCCTGCCCGGCAAGTGCAAAGTCCTGAGTTTGATTCCTGATACCAAAAAAAAAAAAAAAAAAAAAAGAAAGAAAGAAGTGGTAAATGGAAATAAAGAAAGTTACTGTAGAAACCTCCCTCTTTCCTTTGTATAGACACAACCACACACATGATCCCCGATAATATTTAAGCTACACGGAGCAAACCCAGATGGGGGCAGGGAGCTGTTAGGGCTGTTTGCCTGGGTATCGTACTTGATGCTTCATGTACATCACTCCACCCATTCTTCAAAGCAAGCCAGGGAGAGATATTTGTAACCATATTGAAACAGCTCCAAAAAAACCCCCAAGTGGACTGACGATAGGCGAGACGGACGGGCGGTCTGGAGAGCAAGTATAAGGGACTGTTACTAGTGGAATTGAGCTGACAAATACATGGGTATTTATGGTAAAACTCTTCAAACTTTTGTGTTTGAAAAATTGTATCACAAAATCTAGAGAAATGTAAACAATGCAGTTTAAACAATTATGACAACTTTTTAGATTTGTGGAACATGACTGCTTGTAAGTTTTTCTGTTTTTCCCTTTTTTGGTGGTACTGGGTGCTGCACTGAGCTACATCCCCAGTCTTTTTATTATTACTGTTATTATTATTGTTATTATTTAATAATTTTGTGACAGGATCTCCTTAAGTTGCTTAGGCTGACTTCAAATTTGTGATCGTTCTGTCTCAGCCTCTCAGAGTGGCTAAAGTTTTTTGTTTTTTTGGAAGTGTCACATATTTATTGTTGAAGGGCTCAAGTTAGAATACAAAAATTAATGCATGATTTCACTGTAGAGGACCATAACACTTCTTATTCAAATACAGTGAATATCAAAAACATAAAGGAAGCATGAGTATGAAAACTTTAAATATATATATGTTTACAGTAAACTTAGAATTTATTTCTGTAGCAAATAATTATTAACTAAAATATTTATAGCTATTTGCTAGGACTACAATTGTAGGTTGTGTTTTCTTCAGTTTTGGATAAAGTTTGCATGTTAGTCTTTGATCTCAGCATATCTTTCTATTTAATATATCATCGTTCCAATCTCAAAACAAGTAGTAATCCTTGGTAATCAAATCTAGTATAATTATCTGTTTCAAATGTCTTGATACTTGTGCCTGGAGAAGAATAAGGCCTCAGTAATCAGGAAGCTCACTGGGAGTCCCAGAAGAGAGGGTGGAACTACCAGGGGAAACACTATTTACTGAGCTGCAATGGAAACTGTAGTCTGTATATAAAAATGAGAAGAATTACATGGCACATCTTTTTGACTCAAATATAACTCAAAGAGATAAAACCCTTAAACTATAATTATATTTTAACATAATGTTCTAGCATTCAAATTCCTGATGATCCTATATCAGTGGTACAGATTACTTCCAGGTTCACTGTAATGCAAAACCTAGTTTTATCACTGCAATGCAAAAACTAGTTTATCAAATAAAGTATTAATATTTTCCTTCACTAAACAATGCTTTAGAGACCTTAATTGCATTTTTTAACATAGAGAAAGAAAATTTCTTATTTCTGTTGTTTCACAAAGAAGCTTCTTTTAGATTTGGTTCTAACACTAAGAGGTAGTTCATGAAAAAAGTATTTAAAAAAAATAACAATGCTGAGTTGCTTTAAAAGAAAAGAGACTATTAGGCATCAAGCCACTAAAAACTTTTACCCCCTAAGTTTAGAAATACTTGTCATAAACTAACTCCCAATACTTTATTGTTTAAATGTTAATGTAAACATTTACATAACTCCACGAACCAATTTACTGTTGTATCCTATTAGTACCACAGAAGAGTAAAATGAATCTTTATAAAATAAACTGCTATGGGAAGTGTCTGCATGGCCCATCAAATCCTCATGTAGTCATGGGGTGGGCTTTTAGAGTTTGACTGATTGTGGGTGTGAGAGCTACACCTGCCCTAGGGTGGATAGTTTTGCAAATGTAAGGGAGAAAAAGAGGCTGCTTGCTGCCATTTCTCCCTTTTGCTCTTGTTGCTTTGCTGTGTTCCGCTGCCATGAATGTTTGCCCTCTGCCATGTACCACCCTGCCTTGGAGCCAGCCAAGTATGGACTGAAAGTTCTACAAACAGTGAGCTAAATAAACCTTCCTTTCCTTAATTTTGGGCATGAGGTATTTTGTCTCAGCAATGATAGAAAATTAACCAAGACGTAAACTTTAAGAGACCATTACTAACTTACAGAAAAGAAATTAGCCAAATTATCAAAAAAAGATTATATTTGAAATATTACCATTCCATAGCATACATTCATCATATGAACCAATAGTTTTTTGCCTTTTAAACTGTAACAATTATGTGTGTGTGTATTAAAGACCAAATTGGTAAGGCTTGTACTTTCCAAAAACTCAACTAGGTTCTTTAATGTAACATAAGTCAAAGGTATAACAACAGCTATGACAGAGTTACTTATAAAAGTTAGGGTGTTTCTAGGGCTGGAAGGTGAGGAATTAGGTCATTTAATATACAAGTAGAGGGTTATTTTTCTTTGTAATATTGTCCTGAGATCACAAATGAGGTCTGTAATACATGGGCACTAACTCAGTGCTATCATGAAATTTGTGTTTAGTGAACAGGAATGAGATCAACTGCAGGAGAATAAGCTCAAGCAACATCAGACAGGATCTGCTTATTGCCTCCAAATCCTTCTCTGTGGGCCCAGGTTGAAGACACAGTGGCTGCTATGACTGTGACGACTGGACATGCACCCTTGGCGCAAGTATTGAGGTAACACGGGCAAAACCGGGAGACAGAGAGGACGCTTGGCGGCAGATTCTTAATGGATGGGTTGGCCCCAATTCTGAAGCCTGACTGTGCGCTAGCAAAGAAGGGAGCCCCCCCCCCCCACAATGCTGGCTTCCGAGTCCTCCTGCTGGTCTCACTGGGCAGCGGAGCCCAAGGCCTAAGAAACCCCAATTAGTGTATATTCTTTAAAATCTAATCATTCTAATTGTGTAGTAATGCACTTGAGTTATTACTGCCCCCAAAACAACGGGACTACACTGGAATGTTATTTATATTCAATGACCAGTCAAGACGGGAAAGTACTCTTAGTATACAAAATAGTTCTTCCTGCTGTGGCAAATGGATCTCAGAGTTACTTCATGCTAAATAAACTGTACTACGTTAAAACATGCAAAGGAACTGGCAACACAGTTCACATTGCTTCGTTTGGACTGGTTTTGGGCCTGTGAGTTGGAGCAGTGGTCGCTGCAGGGAAGAAGGCCTTGTGTCAGTCCTTCCCTTCTGCTCAGCTCCAAGGCATCGTGCTGGGAGGCCTACACTGAGAGTGGCCACAGTTTGTAGCTCAGTTTAGGAAATAGCAAAGGCAGGATTAGGACATTGGTTTTCTGAATAAAAAATGTAGAATAGATTTTTTTTTAAAAGAGCAAAACATTTATATAATCTGAAGAGAAACCAGAGTATTAGAATATATTGCAGGAGGCCGGTGATGTAGCTCAGCAGCACAGTGCCTGTCTGGCAAGCGCAAGGCTCTAAGTTTGATTCCTGATACCCAAACAACGCCACCCCAAAATTTAAAAACACAATATATTTGAGAGATTTCAAGCCAGCAGACTGAAGGCTGAATTAGACCTATATTATTCACAAATGTTTAAATTAGCTACTTCTGTTTAAAATTAGACAAGTTTGCATAAAATATAGATTTATGGCTTTATGTGAAAAAAGTCATCCTACGAACACTGGCTCTCAATCTTGTTCTTCAGAAAGGTCATTCATTCTCTGGTTTGATGCAGTCATAAGCCCTTCCTCATGTTGCTGAGATAAAAATAAATAAATAGCAAACTTGTTATTTGTGTCACATTGGTTAGCTTTGTAGAGTTCTTAGGAAAGAGAAATATTTCTATCAAAGCTTCATAAAAGGGGTCTTTTACTTTCTTTTTTTTTTTTTTTTTTTTTTTTCGGTACTGGGGATCGAACTCAGGACCCTGTGCTTGCTAGGCAAGCGCTTATTCCACTGAGCTATATCCCCAGCCCCTTTTACTTTCATAAGAAAGAGAGAATATTATTCTTATGCAACTGAGGATTATCATTACATTGTGAATCTGCACTGTGACCCTAAGTGAATTAGTACAGCTGAGGAGGTCATTACAAGACACGAGTCCTCATTGCTTGTCTTTTAGTCCTCCAGGGAACGTTTTGCTAGAGTTCTCTGTTTTTTGACATTGTTTCCTGTTTGTGAGTACATAAAATGTATCCTATTCATATGAGTGAGAATAGGTTTTATTAAACTACTTAAAAATTCCTTAAGCCAAAATATTTGGAATTTTTGCAATTGGTGACATTTAAAGCCCTTTTGAAAATAGAGTTACATATTATGGTGAGCTATGATATTTATATTAATAATGAAAAATAAAGGAACAAGTCTGTAAAATTTATGCAAATAAAATGCCCTAGATACATTTTAGTTTATTTATTTATTTATTTATTTTTGCGGTACTGGGGATCGAACTCAGAACCCTGTGCTTGCTAGGCAAGCGCTTATTCCACTGAGCTATATCCCCAGCCCCCTAGATACATTTTAAATGATATACTTTTTCTAATTTAAACTTTGTATACTAACATATAAAGAATTAAAAAATTCAGGCTCCCAAAATTCAAAGACCCAATCCAAAAATGGGCATCTGAGATTAACACACACTTCTCAGATGAAGAAATACTAATGGCAAATAAATATATGAAAAAATGTTCATCATTGGTCATTTGAGAAATGCAAGTTAAAGCAACACTATGATTCCACCTCACCCCAGAAAGAATGGCTGTCATCAGGAAATCAACCAATGACAAATGCTTGAGGGGCTGTGGGGAAAAAGAAACACTTCTCCACTGTTGGTGGGAGTGTAGACTGGTGAAACCACTGTCAAAATCGGGTGTGAAGGTTCCTCACAAAGCTAGGATTAGAAGTTCCACTTAACCCAGCTATTCCTCTTCTGGGTATTTTCCCAGAAGAATTAAAAACATTGTACCACAGCAATATATGTGCACCCATGTTTTTAGCAGCACAATTTGTCATAGCTAAATCTTGGAAACAACCCAAATGCCCATCAACTAAGGAATGGATAAAAAAGATGTGGTATTTTTATACAGAGGAGTATTATAGCTATAAAAAAGATACAATCGAGGCTTTTATAGGTAACTACAGATCATACTCATAAGTGAAATAAATTGGACCCACATGTGTAAAGATCATCTTGTCTCCCTAGTATAATTACCTGAAAGAGTAAATGAGAACCAAAACGTACAATAGATATTATGAAAGGGAAAGAAATTGCTCAAAGGAAGGAACAATTAGGATGAGGGAAAAGAGAAAATGAATGAAAGAAGGAACAGAAAAAAATAGATATGTATATGTATATAGAAGGATAGCTGGGGTAATTGTACTGCTGATGTCTAATGGTTTATTGAAAGGAATAGTCAATGCTTAATTTTTTTCTTGACCAATTTTGCATGCTTGTATCTGGTAATCTGAACAACTAATTTTAAGGCAATAATATGCAATATAACAACCACTGTTGAATTCCTATCATCTTTTTTAGTGAGGCTCTGTATCATTTCTAGTGCTTCATCATAATTAATTTTTATTCCCTTTAATGGTTTGATCAATCTTGCATCTTACATCTGGTAATCTGAGCAACTTCACTGAAGATAACAATATGTAATATAACAACCACTGTTAAGTCCTGTCATTTTGTTTTGAAACCCTGTATCATTTTTACTATTTTTGATTTGTTTCGTCTTTGTCTATCTTGTTATTTTGTTATTGTTTTTTAAAAATTCTCGTTAAAATAAAAAAAAACTCTGAACAATCACATCACCAGATTCTCCAATAAAGGTAAGATATACATATATTTTAAAATATTAAAAGCATGGCGCAGGCCCAACCACACATTTCTCTTTTGTAGGTACAGCAACAGGTTCCAGTGGGAGACACAGAACAAAATTATAACCCTCATTTCTCATTTATGATTGAGTTCAGGGACTGTGAGATCTGAGTGCAATCCCTGTCACTCCCTGCATGTGCCCCATTCTGGAGGGGTGTGAAGACCTCCCTGCACATTCTCTCCTGTATCTCTCGGATACTTACTACACTGGATTCGTTCCCTTGATGCCTTTTCCAGACATACTGACAAACCTGAGTGCAGGGGTCATGCCACAACAGGTGCTCACTGTCTGCTAATTTCAGTTTTCAAGTCAGATTTTAAATATGGACCCAATAGAAGATGGAACCTGTTTATCCAAAATATCAGTATTTTTTTACTTAAAAAGTTATTTATCCACTTAAAATATGTGCTTTCTTGATCCATTCAGTCTTTCAGTAAACTGACACCCATGGAGTACCTATTTTGTGTTATGTATTATGAATACAAAGAGCCAGGGGTAGGAGAATCCACTTGTTAACACAGTGACATGCTGTATAAGATGTAAAAGCTCAGGATCAGAAAGCTATGACAGAAACTTGTGAGGGACAAACTAACATGGCAATGTTGTATGAGCTTTTTCTCTTTATTCCAGATGACTCAAAAAAGCTCAGGATTCCCAAGGAAATGACTACTTAAGCCTGAAGAATTTCTTATGGGTAAGGAAGTAAAATAAAAAAGTGTTGCTCGGGATATAGGTCAGCGGCACAAGCGCTCACCTGGCAAGCACAAGGTCCTGAGTCTGATTCCTGGTACAAACAAAAAGTGTTTCCAGTCATCTTTGTAAAATGTGTATTGACCTTGTTACTCTCTTGCTCAAAAGCCTTCTAGGAAGCTATAAGCCCTTGGGATATTGTCTAAACTTCTAAGCAAACTTTTCTATTACTTGCCTTTCACCTACCCCTCCAATGCCTAACTTTCTCGCGTTCCCTGGAGGCTGTGTGACAGCCCCATAAAGCTGTCACTCACAGCTCCCCACACCAGTTGTTATGTGCCGCGTTGTATTATCCAGGCTCTTCTCTTTGGGTACAATGACACCTTCTCTAGCTATTCGCATCTCTCTAATGAACTTTGCTTGACCTTCAAGACGGAGGCCAGGAGCCATCGCCTTTGTTGCTCCCTTGCCCTGGTCTCCAGATGAATCAAACACTTTTTGTTCTGAAACCAAACAGTCTTTTATTAATACCACTATGATTGCCTTTAATGCTGTAAAATTACTTTATCCAATCTGAGTGGTCCTGAAAGAGAAAGTTTATTTATTCATTGATTGTAATTTTGCAAATTTAGTACAGGCTGAGCATATAAGAGGCAGACACAACACATTATGTTCTACAAATAAAGAAAAAACAAGTGAGGGCTGGTGGAAGTAGTATTGAATTGTGGTTTCACCTTCCCAAAGGGCTGGTGTGCCACTTTAGGTCAAGTTCCTTGCTTGAAAAGTACAGAGATAATGTTTGGTTTGTGGGGAAGGAGTATGATTTTGGTGAGGAAATGAAAAGCGTGTTAAGCAAAGCATTTTTTGAAAGTCTATTTCCAGTCATTTGGCAGAGTAGATGTCCTGAAAACCTCTTTCATGACAAAGCAGCTAAAAATCTTGAGTAGAATACTTGTAAAATACTTCTAAATGCTTGACGAGACTTGCAAGTGTGCTAAATTTTCACAGAGCAAAAAGGAAGGAGAAATCTGAGTCCTCAGAAAATAGAAAGTGCGGAAATATCAGTGGGATGAAGAAAAATGTCTAGTGCTCTGGTGTCTAGATTTGATGGCTACATGAGTAGGATTTTGAGTGCCCAAGGTGGGGCTACATTAGACACCCTTGGAGAAATTAGGATTATAAAAGTCTTCAACCTAAACAAAAGGATAAAGGAAATCTTAACCATGGGCAGAGGTGCATAAGGGAAGCACGGAGGTAGTGCACCAGGAAGAAGAGGCCTTCAGAGATGGGGGAGGCGGACAAAACCAGATACAGAGTCAACTCGAAGGAAATTCATACCGGACTGAGTCCAGTATCAGGATGGTTAGAAAGGGAAGCAGGGCCACCTCTGGATGGTAGCACTTTTGTACCTTAGGCCTAGAGAACAAGATTTCTTAGGAGTGGATCTAACATCCTCAGGGAAGGAGCAGTACTGCAGTGGCTTGGCCCCCTGGGATAGGCTACTAACATATCCTCCCTTCCCGCTGGGAAAGGGAGTCAGCGAGTAAGGTGTTCTATTATCTTACCAAGGAAACAGAAAACCAGAGAATCAACTGTAGAATAGAGGTTGCGTTGGTACTGCAGGGCCCTTCGATAGGAAAGAAGAAGGACATGGTACTGATTGGGGACCTAGAGGGGGCCACTGTGAAAGCATGCTTCCTTCAGTTTAAGATTCTAACTGGTGATTCCCAGGGGCAAGAATTAAAGCAGGTACTTTCCCTGGTGCTTGGGAGATATCCTGTTCAGTGCCTGCAAGGGCAGTCCCCTGCCAAAGGCTGCTGAGTGCCGTGAGCCCTGGGAAGCATAGAGTGACAGTGAACCTAAGCACAGTGCTGCCTGCCTGGGACAGGTGGGATCAGCTATTTGTTCAGATGCCCAAACTCCTGCCCTTACTGGCGGGCATGAGAACAACCACAGATGGGACCAGCTCAGTGATGGTAGGGGAGCTGTAGACTGGAAACAGGGAAGAGCAGAGGCACCTCAGGGACTCAGCGATGCTCTGCGCAGTGCAGACAAGGAAGGGACCAGACCCAGCGGTCTGTCCACCACCCCCTCACCAGCCAAAGCTGCTCCATTTGTGACTTTAGTGGGGAGAACACACCGGCTGGATTCAGACTTTGGTATAAACAGCATGGAAAGGTCACTTTAATTTTATATTTTTGTAGCTTTTCTTTCTTTCTTTCTTTCTTTCTTTCTTTCTTTCTTTCTTTCTTTCTTTCTTTCTTTCTTTCTTTCTTTCTTCCTTCCTTCCTTCCTTCCTTCCTTCCTTCCTTCCTTCTTTCTTTCTTTCTTTCTTTTCTTTCTCTTTCTTTCCTCCCTCCCCCCCTATATATATATGACATGTCTGCATATGTAAAAATGGAGAGAAAGAACCAGTGCCATAATCTAAATAGTATCTTCCATGGGCCAGTCAAGGTAAGCCTCACCAAAACTGCGCAAAGAGGATCCAAACACAAACTTATAATGGGCGGTCAGTGTACTAACAGGTTCCAACCTCCTCCCTGCTTTTCCCAATCTCCAATTACCCTTCCCTCTCTGGGTCCCTTCTCCTGCCCCCACAGGTATTCCCTCAAAGCTCCTCTCTAACCCTACGCTCCAGTTATAAAAATGTATTAACAAAGCTCAAATTCCTTTCTTTCATTTGCTGTAATCACTTTCTCTCCTTTTCTTCTTTGTGATTTACTCCTCTCTTTTCCCTTCCCTTATCCTCCATATCTCAGCCTACCTAGCAATAGTAATATGTCCTGTGTTTAGGGGTCATTAAAATGGTGAAATTGTTATAACAAATTTTAATTATATATATATACATATATAATTATATAATATATAACTATATATAACTACAACTATAATTTATATTATGTAATATAAATTATATATATGTATATCTATCTATCTATCTATCTATATATATATATAGTAGATGATGATATAACTGGTAGCAGTTCTGTCCTTGCAATGCAACAAACACATCAGATCCTATTATTAGGATGAAGAGGTGTATAAATCCAGAACAAAACCAAAGGCAAGACCAAAATATGATAACTAAAATGATCTGCATACTAGCACCAGGGTTTTATTTTTTTACTCTGATTGATCTTCCACCTTTAGCATGTGTACACATGCACATAGGCACACACACACACACACACACACACACACACACACACAGGGAGAAATTTGAGAAAATAGGGCATTAAAATGCCTCTAAAAGTTCTTATCCCCAAGAGCTGATCCATCAGATCAGCTGAAATGGCGCTGAAATGGAAGAAGTAAAAAATCACATAACTGAAATGTTTGAGTGGATAAAAGATACAAAAACCAGATCAATAAGATGTTCAGTGACTCAAAGCTGATATAACTGAAAAGGTAAAGGGCTCACTTGATAAAATGCTCAGTAAGCTTCCAGAAAATGATCAGTAAGTGTAAAGAAAATATATGAAAAAGAAGAATGATCCAAGATGATATGAAATATGACAGTTTTATTAAAGAATTAATGACCATGCAAAGATAACAAACAGAAATCAAGGGTATGAAAAATCTTTTGAGTATATGGGTAGCAAAAAATGATTGCTATGAGGGAAGAGAGAATATCAAAACTAGAAGATAAGCTGATGTAGGCCACCATATACTCAGAGACACAGCAAAACGGGGTGATTAAACAGATGATAAAAAACCCTTAGATTTATATGCATTAAAAATAGAAGACAGTACAAAAAGTATAAAAATTTATGTACAGAAAACTTTGCAAATCTAGGGAAAGAATTTAATTTAAGGTAAACAAGACATATAGAACCCCAAGAATTCATGACCAGAGAAGAATTTCTCTATGACCCATTGTAGTGAAAATCCCAGAAGTCCACCTCATGGACAGAATATCACTATCTGTTAGAGAAAAGTGTGAGATACCTTACAAAGGCAAGCTCCTCAGAGTGATAGCAGATTTTGCAACACAAACCTTACAGGTCAGGAGAGCTTGGAGTAAAGTTTTTGAAGGTCTAATAACCCCTATTTTAATCCTGATTAACATATGCTGTAAGACTGTCAAAATTGATGGAGAAATAAAGACTTTCCATGACAAAGAGGCCCTTATAAAACTCCTGATAACCAAAACCAGCACTGCAGGAAACATTCAGTGAAATTCTACACAGCAGCAGTGAGGCAAGTAGCACTGAAAAGCCCAAAGCAATGAATACATCAAGCAGGATGAATAATTACAGAAAAGGGAAAAATGAAGCCTGCAGTAACAGAAAAATAATGCAATGACAGGAATAAGTTACTATCTTTCAGTTATAACTCTCAATGTAAATAGTCTGAATTCCCCAACCAAAAACAGGAAGTGGCAGATTGAATCAGAAAACAAAATTCAGCTGTATGTTTTCTGGATGAGACATACCTTACCCAAAAAGAAACACACAGCCGGCGTTGGCGAACCTTTCAGAGCTTTCAGTGATAACAAACAGTGGCCATAGCACATGTGCCATAGGTTCACCACCACTGACAAAGACCAAACTTCACAGGGTGGAAAATGATACTTCATGCAACAAAAGCCAAAGAACAAGCAGAAAGAGCTACTCTATTTTCACAGAAAGTGGACTTCAAGCCAAAACTGTTAAAGGAAATAATTTGAACAGGAAGAGAACAATGATAAAGATACATGCACCAAGTGGGTGCACACTCAACTTCATAAAACAAATGCTACTGGACAGAAAAGATCAGGTAAACTTCAACATAGTCCTGTGGGGGACTTCAAAACCCTATCATCTCAAATAGGACAATCAGACAAAAAGCAAAGGAATATGAGACTAGATTCCACCTTCAAACAAATGGACTTAACAGGCAGCTACACATACACAGTGTTCCACTAAATAGCAGCAAAATACAACGAGACCTCAGTCCAGGAACATAGTCCGCCCGCCAGTTCGGGGGGCGATGGCTGCAGTCCTGCTCATCTCCAGATACAGAGTTCGCCAATGGAAGCAAACTTCTGCTGAGCACTTCTGGTTGTAAACCCAGCTGTTCACAATCAGAACGTCCATGAATCAAGGTGCCACTATATATATTTTTCTTTGCAGTATATGGAGCTTTCTCCAAAATAGAACACACTCCAGGCTATGAAGCATACTTAAAGAAAGAAATAATTTCATGTGTACTATCAGATCATAACTCAATAAAACTTGAAATCAACAGCAAAAGAAATCACAGAAACTACACAAACCAAGGGAGATTTTATTGTACCCTCTTAAATAATCAATGGGTAACAGAATAAATCAAGGAAAAATTTTGTAAGTTTCTAGAATCAAATGACAATAGCAGCACAACATTCTAGAACCCATGGGACACAGTGAAAGCAGTCCTCAGAAGGAAGTTTACACTTGAAAATGACCACTGTCTTGGTGACTCTTGTTTTGGTCCTGGGATAAAATATGTGACATGCAAAATTAAGGAAGGAAAGTTATATTTAGCTCACAGTTTGTGGAGGTTTCAGTCCATACACAGCTGGCTCCAAGGCAGGGTGGTACATGGCAGAGGGCAACAGTTCATAGAAGTGGAAAATAGCAAAAAGCAACAACAAGGGAAAAAGGGGGAAATGGTGGCAAGCAGCCTCTTTTCCTCCCTTACATTATATGTAAACTACCCACCCCAGGGGACAAGTATAGCACTCACATCCATAATCCCAGTGTTGGACTATGGATCGATCAAAAATCTATATGCCCACTCCATGACTGCATGAGGATTTGGGGGCACATACAAACACAAACCACAACATTCTACCCCTGGATCCCCAAAGACTCATGTACATCCCTTTATACAAATGGCATTTAGTCCATCTGCAAGAGTTGCCAAAGCCCTAACAGTTTTAGTATTGCTGAAAAGTCCAAGTCCTAGGGCTCCTCCAAGTGGTAAGGAAAACCCTTAGTTGCAACCCCCTGTACAAAAGAGAAGTTAAACATCTCCAACATTCAATGGTACAAAACAAATATTATTCTAAAAGTTACAAACAGGGGAATACAAAGGAATGGGTCCAAAGCAAGTCCAAAATCCAGCAGGGCAAACATTAAGTCCTGTAGCTTTACATCTAGCATCTGAAGCAATTTGTGACACATTGTGAGCTCTAAAGGGCTTGAGCGACTCCACCCCTATGGCACTTCTGGTGGTTATATCCCCTATGGCTTTCTTCCTGGGCCCGCTTTGCTCCCTCCTCGTACCTTTCCTCAGATGATCCAAGTTTTTGGCTTTTTAAAATTTCTGGGTTCTCCAGGGCACCTTTTGCTTTACACTCACAGCTTCACACACTGCTCTCTCAGGGGCACACTGTCTGACCTCTCTGGCCTTCTGAAATCTAGGTGGAAGCCTCTTTAACCTCAGAACTCTGTATGTACCTAGAACCAGGGCCACATGTATGATGCCAAGGTCTGCAGCCACCTGGAGCAGTAGCCAGTCTTTCCTCTCTCTTGGGCATAGGGGTTGAGTGCCTGGATTTCTGGGCACCCTGAGTCCAATTGTGAGGAACAAATTTTTTATGCTGCTACCATTTTAGAACATGGCACTCTGCAGCACTTTTTTTAAAGCAAAGTCTTTTACTTTTGTAGGTTTGAGGCTGCAAAGGGTGGAGACTTGCTTTTTGTGATGCCCTCAGGCCACCTTTTTTTTATTTTGTTTCTTCTCAGCAATGGAGATCTCCTCAACTCTATCTTTGTAATATACAGCTTTATTGGAGCTTTTTTTTTTTTTTTTTTTTTTTTTTTTGGCCAAACTCACATTTTAAGTTATCCTGCTGGGCTCTTTGTTCTTGACTTTCAACATAAGTCTGACTAAAAGGGCCCCAAAATAGCCATGCTGCTTCCCCAAAATTTTACTGCATTGAAATTTCTTTTGTCAGACTAATCAGTTTGCCACTCTTAATCTCAGTCTCAGGAAAAGTCTCTGCACATGAGCAAAGTGCAGACAAACTTTCTGCCAAACCATAACACATATCGTCTGGACTCCAACAATCAATGCAGTCCTTCTTCCTGGCAGACTCCTCCTGAACCTGGTCTTTACTGGCAGGATTTTTATCAGCCTTCTGGTCTTCTGAGCTCTGACCAGAATCTCCCATACAAAACAGCCAAAGGCATTCAAGTTCTACTCTTTCACGCAACATCTCTGAACTTTTTCAAACACTTCCCACAAGCCATTTCTAAAGGCTCTTGAACTGCATGTCCAGGTACAGTCACGGCAACAACCCAACTCCTGGCACCAAATTCTGTTTTGGTTACTTTTCTCTCATTGCGGGGATGAAATATCTGATGCACACAATTAAGGAGGCAATGGTTTATTTTGCTCACAGTCTGTGGAGGTTTCAGTCCAT
This sequence comes from Dinomys branickii, assembly GCA_004027595.1. Taxonomy (NCBI): domain Eukaryota; kingdom Metazoa; phylum Chordata; class Mammalia; order Rodentia; family Dinomyidae; genus Dinomys; species Dinomys branickii. Next base: position 26,682 of record PVLD010013016.1, on the reverse strand, counting down.
ATTCAGTTGGCTCCAAGGCAGAGTGGCACATGATAGAGGGCCCGAGTTTGTGGTGGCCAAAAACAGCAAAAAGCAACAAGAACAAAAAAGGGAAGCAGTGGCAAGCAGCCTCTTTTCCTCCTTTATATTGTATGCAAAATGCGTGCCCGAGGGTCAGGTGTAGCACTCATACCCATAATACGAGCACTGAACTATGGATCAATCAAAATTCTGGAAGCCCGCTCTCACACATGACTGTATGAGGATTTGAGGGGATATACAGACACAAACCACAACAACCACATTAGAAATCTAGAGTGATCCCAAATAACTAACCTCTTAATATACCTTAAGGCCCTAGAAAAAAGAGCAATCCAAGTCCAAAACTCATGCAAGAAAGGAAACTATAATGATTAGAACAGAAATAAATGAAATTGAGACTAAAAAAACACCACAAATAACCAGTTGATCACAATAGATTGACAGGATAAATGAAACAGACAAAACCCTTAGCCAAACTTAATAAAAGAAGGAAAGACAATAACCATATAATTAGAAATGAAAAAGGTGAAATTACAATGGACACTGCCAAAATCTGGAAACTAACTACTTCAAAATCTGTATTCTGATACTTTGGAGCATCTAGAAGAAATGGGTCGACTCCTGTATGCATATGGTTTACCAAAGCTGAACCAAAAGGATCCAAAAACCATGTACCATCAGGATTGAAAACCTGACCAAGTAAGAAAAGCCCAGGACACAATGGATTCACTGCTGAATTTCGCCAGATCTTTAGGAAAGAATTAATGGTGATACTTCTGAAACTCTCTCACAAAATCAGAAAGAAAGGGACACGGCCAAACTCACTGCTTGATTTCTCTTTGGCAACAGAATCAATGTAGTGACTGAGTGAACTGGGAGAGAAGAGGCAAAAAAGTAGCTGGTGGAGGAGAAGGAATGCGGCGTTGTATCTCTAGCATAGGGGTGCTCTCCAGCTCCTGCTCCAGCTCCAGCTCCAGCTCTGGCTTCAGGCTGCGGTGTGAATGTGCTGCCCTGGTTGGTCAGGGTTACACCCGAGATGGGTTTATCTGACTGTTCTAGCTGAGTGACAGTTAAGGAAATCAGGGTGGCTGCTAGCTTTCTCTCGCAGTCTAAGCTTGCCCAACCACATGCTCAATAAAACATATTTCCCATATGAGAAAGCTAATTGTCATTGTTGACTTGCCTGGATTGAGACTCCCGGAGAAGCGGTTGTATTGTGGGGGCGCTCACCTCATCCATTCGTGATGCACTGATGGATGCAGGGCTGAATGGGCTGTGAGGAGGGGGCCTCAGTGGAGAGTATGGGCCGTGGACATATGATCTCGGGAATTCTAGCTGCTCCCTGGCCCCTTTCTCTCTGGCTTTTCCCTTGTGATCTGCTTGTAAGCAACTACGCACTGAGCACCTTTCTACCTTGAAGCCAGTTCACTCACCATGCAGTAGGACTTCTAAAACTTAGACCAAAATTAAACTTCTTTTGTGTTGCACATATTGGGTATCCTGTCCCAGCAATGGGGAAGCTGACCACCACACCATAGTAATTTTCCTAATGAGCACAGCATGTGATTTAGCACGTTCTGATATTGGAAGCAATTATGTGTACTGTATTCCATTGTAAATTAAAAATAGCTTCAGTAGATAAATTTTGTCAGCCCTGGATACACTGTCAAAAACTGAGTTGCAGATCATATAGACCTAGGTCCCGGATTCACTACCTTGATAACTCAACAACAGAGTTTTAACTTCTAAAATCAGCTGAAGGGCCAGTGAAGCTCTGTAGTCCTTTTAAAAATCACTTCTCTGTAAGTGCAAATGTGTTCATGTGAGCAACATTATTAACAAAAGGATGTAGTGGTAGGAAATAAGAGAAACTTGTAAGGATAATGGGAATTTGTGTATTGCTAATGTAACTGTGAACAGGCAGCATCGCAAAGCTCTTCACTTGGAGGTCAACCACAGAAAGCTTCAAAGGTGCTGGTCAAATATGACCCATGACTTACATCTTAATAAGACCATAAGGCATAAGGCATAACTCATATTCCTCAAAAGACCACAGTGCAACACATAATTCACATTCAAATAATTAATTTGGTTAATTAGTTAAATAATGTCAAACAGATGAAGACATTTTCTTGAACTGCTGTTGTGAGGGCATGATGTTAAAATAGCACTCAAGTAATAGGTATTATAGGAGAGGATCTCTGCTCTAGATTTTAAATAAGCAGCATAGGGTAGGCTGATTTTAGCAAAATAGTTACACATAGATATTTAGTCTGTATTAAAAATACTTTGGTTGGTACTGTTTGAGATAGAAGAACTATAGGATGAGAGTAATAAGGTCCACTGTGATACTCGAAAGGACTGTTGGCACTGGATCTAGAGAGATTTGGATTTGAATCATATTTTTATTAATTAAAATGTGGGTAATATAGCTTTTGAGGTTTTATTTTTTTGTCTATGGAAAGTATGAAAAGTAATACCTGTTTTATGGTGCTGTAAATATGAATTGGAACTACACATTAAGTACTAGGGTTATAGAGAAAGTGCTGAGTACATGCTAATTCATTTCTTTCCCTTCTAGGAGTTCTATGCTCTGGAATACAAGTAGGCATACATAAAACAGTAACCGTGCATAGCCACACTGTAAACTAATGCGTGTTACACACAAGGAAAGGCCTCTGTGTTCAAGGCAAAGGTTAAGTCATGGAAAAGGGAAAATCTGAACTAGAAAGGAAGGGTGGGTAGAAATTACGTGAGTGTACAAAGAGGTGGAGGAGATGGTATTTCAGGAGACAGCCTGTGCTCAGAGCCAGAGAGGAGCATATGTGAGATGTGCCTGGAGAGCAGGGAGTCTCTCAATATAAAGGCAGAGTCACATAGGGTTATGTAAACCTAGAAGACAGAGCAGATTGGGAGGGACTGGATGCTAAGCTAAAGAATTCAGACTCGTACTGAGTTGATGCGAAGAATTTGAACGGTTCTACATCCTGCAGTAGCTACTGCTTGTAAGCCTATAGTGTTTACTTCAAGTTGGGCTTTTGCTGTAACTTTGCAAGTTTGCTTGCAGGGAGCTTCATTATCATTCTAAGGTTTCTAAAGCTGTCACTGCTGCAAAGCAAGGGGTTGTGTTTGAGGCTGTAAAATAAATATTTGTGTTTAACTGTTGGGAACCAGCCGATACACTTTGAAAAACTCTCTTCTCCAGAGTAAATCCTGGAATAGTTACACGTTTGAGAGTTCCATATTATATCCTTGGTAACATCAGACAGACACATGAAGACATTTGCTTCCCACAAACATAAATCACTAGAGGTAAGTTTAAATTAGTTTGACTTTGAAATAGTTGGGTTTTCAATTTGTATATCAAAGATGATAATCTAACAACTACATTTCATCTCAATTTGCCTTTGTTTGTTTATCAAAAAGATAATTAATAGAGTAGGTAAGTCTTGCTCTCACATGTTCACACCTTTTATAGTTGTACTTTGTAATCATCATTTTATCTCCAAAGTAAAAGAAATCAGATTACCTCTCTGCTTTCATATGTTGGCTGAAGCCTTCCCCACTCAGTCGTATACCTACCTATGCTATCCATACAGGCAGGAGTTTGCTTCTGTTCCCTGTTGCATGTGAATATTTTAAAAAGCAGTTAATTATAAAGGAAAATTTTCAGCAACTTGTTAAAGGAAACTATTGCCATTAAAGTTATTGTTTTATAGTTGTGTGATTTCTTCTCAAGCTTCCACGATGGGAGAAATATTGAAATAATGTTAGAAAATATTGTGAAAGCCAGAGTATAAACAAAAACTAATATTTGAAAACAAGCTTTGAGAAAAATTCATATTCTCCCTAAAGGTTTTACCAAAAACACACATGCCTGCACGTGTGGATATGTGTGTGTCATTGAGGATTGAGCTCAGGGCCTTTGCACTGAGCTACATTCCTAGCCAGTTTTATTTTTTATTTGGAGGTAGAGTCTTGCTAACTGCCCAGGCTAGTCTTGAACTTAGGATCTTTTGGTCTCAACCTCTCAAGTCATTAAGATTACAGACCTTTGCCACCATGCCAGGCTTAAGGCAAACACATTTTATGAAAGACTTTAAAAAGCCTTTGAATTGCCTCTATATATTACTATGAAATTTCAATTAAGTGTTAAATGTACAAATCTTCTGCTCTTAGTGACATAGTGAAATTGGACTGGGTAAATAAACAAAACTTTTGGACTCAAGCATTGCAGATCTTCTCTTAACTCTAATTTAGATACATAAAAATTATTGTAGGAAAAACTTTAAACTGAGGCATTCTCTAGTATTGACTCCAATGTTAGCCTCTCAGTATCTCTGAACATAGCCTCTCTAAACATGCTTGTATTTTATATCACTTTTACGTATTATATTATCATATAAAATATATAAAGTGGTGAAAAGGCAAACTAGAACTGCTATAATCCCTCCCAACTCTAGCATTATATATAGCTGCTTAATGAAAATAAATTTCTTCTCATTTCTAAATCATAATTCCATTTGACTAGTCAATAAATCGTATTCACCTTGAGAAGAGTAGAGAGGATAGACAGGGTCTCTGTTTTTAGTTCCTTTACAACCTGACCTCTCTTCATCTTTTGACGTTATAGACTTCCTTCTGCCTATTTCCACAGTAGAGATTTTTGTGATGACTGAAATGTTTTCAAGTAATTTATACTGAATGGCCAACAGATGTTGAGTGGCCATTGTAATGAGTGGTACAGTTCTAGAATTTCTTGTCAAAGGGAATTTACTTTTTCCTTTCTGTTCCTTCTTAGTCTTTTTAAAGGACTCATTTTACTGCTTGCAGTTCATAAACAGAGTCCCTAAAACTTGTGTTCTTGGGTGCTTTTTCCTATTACCCTTTCCTGTGGCTCTTTTTTGGAGAACTCCTTTTCCTTCTTATTTAGGGGTAGAACAATTCATCTAAACTGGTCCTCTGCATCATTACTTTCTATAATGGCCTGATGTATGTTTCCTTCATATGTAACTTATAGGGAGTGATGTAGATCTCTCATCCAATTTGATTGGTCTCCTTATAAGAAGACTACTATATAAGGACAGCAATATACCAGAAGAATGCCATGTGCCACTCCAGGCAGAGACTGGAGTGAGGCAGCTGGAAGCTAAGGAACGTTCAAAATTGACAAAAAACTATCTAAAGTTTGGCAGAGGATAACGATGGATTGCACAACAGGTTTTGGAGGATCTTCTGACATTGTTATCTTGGCCTCTAGCTTCCAGAACTGTGAGACAATAAATTTCTGTTGGCTTCAGCCAGCAAACTTGTGGCAGTTTGTTGTGGTATCCCCATGAAGTTACCATATCTGGTAGTGGCTACTTGAGCCACTGGAGACTGACACAAGCATCTCTTATGTAGAGTAGGAAAGGGAGTCACTTAGGCTGATCCAACCCCAATGACCTGTGACCTCAGAAAGTGGATTTGAAGAAAAGGCTCGTAATGTTAGTGTATTTTGGTAGCTGTCATCAGGTGCCTGGGCAATGAGCTTAGTACTCACATAGCATGGTTTCCCACAAAACTTGGGAGTAGAATTTCAGAAGCTACCACATACTTAGGACATCTATGTAAGAATTACTATAGAAAAAAAAAATGAGAGAGCACTGACATGAACACAACATTAATTACTAATGCAATTTAGTTTTAAAGATAATACATATACAGAAACATATCACTAACCTTTAGTTCCTCTTAAACCCATACAAAGAAATATTCAACTGTTCACTTTTCTCGGGATATTATGGGTGATGACTTACACAAATATCCCTGAAACTTGTTTCTGCTATAAGTTCTGTTTTTTTTCTTCTGCTAATTCCAAAGAAATCTCTACACAGTGATTACTTGAGCTCTTACGGATGTTATGATTTTCTTTTGAGCTTCATCAGGAAAAGAAGTGGGAGATCACTGCTTCAAATTTAGGCTTTTCCAAGAGAAAAATTTCATTTCTGTTACTGACCTATTTTTGCCCAGACACTGATCTTTAGAACTAAAGGGTGATTTAAATTGTCCCTGGGCATAGCATGATTAAAGTTACTTATTAACTACTTATCCATGGTGAAACCTGAAAGCCAATTTTGGACATTGGCACGAATACCTAGTAGTTTTAGAAAAATTATGAACCTTTTTTTTCCTTGAGCAAATGTTTGTAGCCTCATATCTGGATACACAAAAGTACTCCAAACTCTGATTACATCAGAAGTCATTGATTTTCTCTGAATCACTAGCTTTTCTTCAAACACTGACTCTTCCCCTGCCCTTAGTTTTTACATGTATACACATCTCTGCCTATGGTCAGTTTTACCCCTCTTGTATGCTTGCAAAGTTTCCTTTTATTCTTTACAAATATCTGGACAATATTTGCTCTCCTTAACGCAAGCTTCCCTAGGATTTTTCTGTACCAGATTCATATACCAACTGTGCTAATTATCATACCTGTTATGGTTTGTGTCTGCATATCCCCCCAAAGCCTCATGCAGTCATGGGGCGGGCTTCGAGCATTTGTGATTGATCCATGATCCCATGCTGGGGTGATGGGTGTGACCGCTACACCGCCCTGAGGCGGGGAGTTTACATACAGTGTAAGGGAGGGAGAGGGGCTGCGTGTTGCCACTCCTCCTTTTGCTCTTGCTGCTTTTTCTACCTTCTGCCGCCATGAATGGCTGCCCTCTGCCATGGGCCACTCTGCCTTGGAGCCAGCCAAGCATGGACTGAAACCTCCACAAACCGTGAGCTAAATAAACCTTTCCTTCCTTCATTTTCAGCATCAGCTATTTTGTCTCAGCAATGAGAGAAAAGTGAACAAGACAATACACTATCTTATTACCCATTTAAAAATTATTAGTTGAGATTCCATTATATTTCAGCAGGTGTCCATTTAGACCACCATTATGAAAAAATAAACAGTTTTTGCCCGCCAATTTATAAAATAGAAGAATCTAAGAAAAATAAACTAACAGTGATAAGCCAGTATTCTAAGGTTGTTATTGTGAAAATGATACTTCATTCGCATTTCTCAGCTTTTCCACTTGAGTCCTTAACCACTGACTATCTCATTCACTTTGGGTCTTAATGTCTGAAATGTATAGAGTGCTTCATACCAAGCACTCATTTATGATGAAAGCTCTCAGTGAACTAAGTATAGAGGAACACTCTCAACTTGATAAAAAGTATCTATAAATTCCTACAGATAAAAATCATGCTTGATGGTGAGAATCATAAAGCTGTCCCACTAAAGTCAAGAATAAGGCAAGGATGTCAGTTTTTATCATTGATTTTCAACATTCCATGTAAGTTCTTAGCTAATATAATTAAACAAGAAAGGAAATTAAAAGTATATGGATTAGAAAGGAAGAAGTAAAGCTGTCTTTGTTCAGGGATGACATAATTGTCTAAAAATACAAAAGAATCAACAGCACAAAAAACAAGAACCGACAATCTATTGCAACTAATCTATAATAGCAGTCCAGACTATAAAGTTAATACACAAAAGTAAATCATTTTCTCATATAGCAGCAATAATATTTATATTAGAACATCTCTAAGTGAAACACATATATATCTAACAAAATACACACAAGAAATGTCTAGGAAAACTACAAAATTCTGATGAAAAATTAAAGAAGAATTCAGTGGTAGAGGGCTTTCTTAGGATGTGTGGGAACTTGGGTTCAATCCCCAGGCATGGTCCCCCACCATACACACACAGCTCACACAAAACCAAACCAAACCACAGTGAGATACTGATCGAATCTAGCATGAAGAACTGTCAAAAACAGGAAAGAAAGTAAGGGCTGGCAGAAAGAAGAATGCCTTTGCACTGCTGGTGGGAATGTACAATAAGTGATTACGGAAAACAGTGTGCAGGTTTAAAGAGATCTACTGTGTGACTTGGCAATCTCACTACTGGATATATATTAAAAGGGAGTGGAATCAGTCTATCAAAGAGACATCTGCACTTCTGAGTTTATTGCAGCTCTATTCACAATAGTCAAGAAATGGAAACAACCTAAGTGTCTATCCACCCATGAATGGAAAAAAATGTATGTTACATATACACAATGAATACAGCCATAAAAAAAATCCTCCTTATATTTGGAACAATTCAGGATGGACCTGGAGAAGGTTATTAAGTAAAATAAGCCAAGCACAGAAAGTAAAGTGCCACATAACTTCCCTCACCTGTGGAATCTATTTTTGATCTGTTTGAAACAAGGTCTTGCTACGCAGTTCAGGCTGGCCTTGAGCTCACTTTGTAGCCCAGGCTGGTCTCAAATTCATAGTAATCCTCCTGCCTCAGTCTACCAAGTGCTGGGACTACAGGAGTGCGTCACTGTGCCTGGCTTTATCTGTGCAATCTTCAAAGATTCATCTTATAGAAGTTGAGGGTAGAATGCTTGTTGCCACAGGCTGGGGAAAATAGGTGGGAAAGGTATGTAGGAAGCCTCAACCACAGATGCTAAGTTATAGTTAGACAGGAATAAGAAGTTCTGTCATGCTACCACACATTAGGGATAAAATAATGTAGTATGAGTTTCAGAAAATTAGAAGAAAGGATTGTAAATGATGAATAATATGCACACAATGTGCATGTATACCAAACTTTACGTGGTACTCCATTCATAAGTATGTTTATGTATCATTTAAAAAATAAACCAAAAAAAAAAATCATCCAAACAACTCAACAAAAGTGAGGCAAGACTTTAACAGACACCTCACAAAAGAAAGCACACAGATGGCACATAAGGCACACACTAAGTAACCAAGGAAATGCAAATTAAAACGAAAGCAAGATAGCACTGTGTAGCGGTTAGAATGCCCACAATTCAGCACACTGGCGGGACTTTCATTCACTGCTGCAGAGAATGCAAATGGTGCAGCTGCTTTGGAAGACGATTCGTTGGTTTCTTCGCACTCTTATCACGTGGTACCATTGTGCTCATTGATATTCATCAAAGAAATTTGAAAACATAAGCCCACGTGAATTCCAGTGCATAGATGGCATAGTAGCTTTACCTCCAATTGCCAAAATTTGGTAATCACTAAAATTTCCTGCAGTAGACACAACTATGGTACAAGCAGACAATAAAATATTAACCAGCACTAAAACAAAATGGGCTATCAGGCCATGAGAAAACTTAAATTCATATTACAAAGTAAAAGAGGCCAATGTGTTGACTTCAAAGATCCCACTATGTGACACTGTAGAAGACAAAACTGGAGACAATTAAAAAGACCAGGGGTTGCCAGGGTGTAGGAAGAGGGAGGGCTGAATCAGCAGAGGAAGGAAGATTTCTAGGGCAATGAAACTATGGTTCTTTCTTTGCATATTTGGGTTCCAGAAACCATCATGGACATTAAAATTCCTACCTGAAAGGGTACAGTATTTACATTAACCTACAAAAGTCATCCATATACTTTAAATAATCTTTCAATTATTTATAAAACCTAATACAAAGTAAATAGTAACAGTTACTATATTGTGTTGTTTGAAGGAATAAACAAAAAAGAAGAAACATGATCTAAGCATCCTTAGGACAATTTTTTAAACATTTTCAATCCGGAGTTGGTTAAATCTATACATACAGAATCTGAAGTTGCACATGGCAGCTGTATCCTGTGTGATACTATAATGGTGGTGCATGTCTTTGTGCATCTGTCCAAAACAATACAATGTACAATATCAAAAGTGAACACTAATATAAGTTGTGGACTCCGAATAAAAATGATGTGTCGGGTGTCAGTGTAGGTTCATCAATTGTAAGACATGTACTGTTTGGTGGGGTTGTTGGTAATGGGGTGCTTACATATGTGTGGAGGAAAGGTACATAGGAAAACTCCTTTCTGTTCAATTCTCCTATGAATCCAAAGGTTCTCTGTAAATAAACTCTGCTTAAAAATGTTAACAGATACAATTTTCCTTGTCTCAGCTCTCGTGTCCTTAATATCTTGCAAAATATACGGCACAAAGAACTTTCTCAGTGAATTATTTTAGAATGAAAACAGAAAGACACCTACATCTCAGTGCAGACTGATTCTAAGAACCTGTTTTGATAAAAGAAAGACTGCATTACTAGAAACCAAAACCAAAATGAGGGGTAGTAAAAGGCAGAGAAAATATGGCCTAGCCGGAAGGGAGACAGAGCACCAAAAGCACTTGACATTTATTTTATGAGTGTGAGTTCTGGTCTCTTTAAAGCCAACTTAAAACTCTTCTCTACTTGCTTACATGGAATGGATTCTTACTGTCCAGCAAGAAATGGCTTTTTGGGTCTGTCTCCAAAATCATTCCCTGTCCCAGCAGGAGGTGCTCTATAATAGAAAACAAATAAACAAACAAAACCAAGGAAAAGCTCTAACGAATCTGTCTCCTGTGTATTAGTGTGTCTTCATCATGCTAAATATGATATAGAAAATCACCTCTGTATACGACTCGCAGTAGTCACATAAGATTCAACTTTGTCTGGGCTTCCTGGGGATTAGATATGACACGTCAACCGAGAATCCTTATTTTTTAGCATTATGATCATACATTTCTTGAAGGGCTAATGTACCTCATGTAAATCTCAGATAGGGGATAAAAGTAGAGAAAGCATGCATGAAGAAGTATAAAAGGGATATCCAGAGGAATGCCCACTCCCATTCTCCACTGGAAAGGCAATTAGGTGAATTGAATGCTGGTCTTTGCTTTTTTTGGCCATGGAAAACTTTTTATCTATTTCTGATCTTTGATAGTTTCCCCATATGTAAACTAGACAGCTGTATATGGTACTATATTAGCTATCTGGCAACTCTAATTTTTTATTTTTCAATTTTAAAGAGAAAAAAGATGAACAATTAAACAGAGTTCTAAAACAGATCAGTAGGACAGTTGTAATGTTAATACATTACATATTACTATCTTTATAGTAGCTGATCTGAGTACAAGATACTGGCATGGTATCTTTTCTAAACAATATTAGCACAAAACGTTTTTTCAAGTCTGGCAACTCTAATTCTAATGTCAACCTTTTTCCAAATGAAGATTGTCCCCAAATAAATTAAAAGTACGACAAAATTATAAAGCAGCCCTCTACAATGATATGTGATTTACTGATCGGTATGACCGGGTAACAATGAAATTTCCTGTTTGAAAAACCATATGTACTATAAAACAGAATGCTTGATATTTGATAACCTTGTCTCCTTTCTCTACCATGGGTCCAAGGGTAAAAGATGCTGGTGTAACTTTTAGTTTTTTCTTGTGTCTAAATTATTTGCTCATACAGATATATTGGGAGATATGGGTTATATAAACATCTCTCTATAATGGTCCAATAGCTTTGTAAACTATAAAAATTCAACTCTTTGGTCAAAATGTGCATTAAATTACCAATAAAATTAGTAAGAGAGAATGAAACATCTATTATGATTCTTAGTGTTTCTTACATATGAACATAGTACAATTTATTTTTTTGGTTAGACAGATTTATTAACAGCTAATGATATTTAATCCTTTTAATAAATTAGATATTATGGTCCTCATTTAAAGTAAGAAAACTGAGGATTGGAAAAGGAAGGGTTCTTGTCCAAGTCTGACCAGTTAAAAGTGGTGGAAGCAACACTCACACTTACTGCTTGTTTATAATTACAATGAGATACAAATACAGAGAGGGAAAAGTGAGGGGGAAAAAGGTAGCTTAGCTCTTTGTATAAAAAGAACATCCGAAAATTGAGAGGATCTGTTACTCAGGGAACATGAATGTCCCTGTGCTTCAGGTTATGGTAGAAGAAACTTTTGCAAACCATCACTTGGTAGGACCTAAGCGCCACCTGTAAGGAGTTGTTTTTCTAGTAGGGGGAAGAAACTTGAAATAAGAAAACAATAAGCCTAAAATCACGTGGTGGAGATTGCGTGTGGTACATGGGCAATCTTGAAAGAATGTTCGGGCAATTATGTACCAGTTTCCTATACATTTTTTAATGTAATGATAGACATTGAAGACTGCAGAGGTGTGGAAGAAGCAGATATACATGGATGCATGTGAAAAAGCACGCAGGCACCTGGGCTCTGGACTTGTTTAGTTATGTGCAAAATAAGGAGGTAGAATGAGTTGACATTTTGCCAAAAATATTATTTCCATATCTGCTACAATTGCAACTCTGTCACTGAGAAACTTCTCTGGGTGTAGAAGGGTGTCTGACCTTGATGTTTCTCTCTGGCTTCTTTTTCCCCTGTCTTACACTGGCTGTGTTCAGTCTTCCATGCCACTTATCATCACCCTGAGGGTGCACGCGAGGCACACAGCCAATGGTTGTTAGGTGGGTAATGAGCGGAAGCTCTGTCCCTTGGTTCCTGGGTATGGGTGGGAGGATGGGGAGGAGGTGTTAGCACACCAGAAAGAAAAGGGGAAGAGCAGACACAGGAATGAAGATGACAGAAGGAACTAACTCCTACTGAGTACCTACTGTTCACTGAGAACAGTCCTAGAGCATTTACATATTTTAAAAATACATTCTTGGAACAATCTTATGAAGTAGATATGAATCCACACTTTATAGATTAAAGAAACAGAGGCTCAGAGAACCTCAGTAACAGCACCAGGTGATACAGTTGGTACTTGCTGGAGCCAGAACCTACAAGAAGACTCAGATTAATCAAAAGGCCTTGTTCTTTAAGGTAAACTAGGCTTCTACACCAAGGAAATGGACTTGAGGGTAAGCAATGACCTCTGCAGGTCAGGGAAGGCACTTGTAAAGGACGGGAGGCTCACACATTTTCTCTCCACAGAACAGTGACAATGAAATGCAATTTTTCATCAATGTTCATAATTATTACTTGATGACAGAAGAATTCTCCTTTGCAAAACTGAGGAGACTACTGAGAGTATGGGTCTATAGAATGATGGTGAATCCTTTAGAGCTTTCAAGGATATATTGCAAAGGAGTGGTGACAGTGGACATCCTTGTCTTGTTCCTGATCTTATGGCTATCATCAAGAAATCAACCAATAACAAATGCTGGAGAGGCTGTGGGGAAAAAGGAACACTTCTCTACTGTTGGTGGGAGCATCAGTCAGTGAAACCACTGTGAAAATCAGTTTGGAGGTTCCTCACAAAACTAGGATTTAACCCAGCTATTCACTTAACCCAGCTATTCCTCTTGGTATCTTCTCAGCAATATATATGCATCCTTGTTTATAACAGCACAATTTGCCATAGCGAAATCTTGGAAACATCCCAAATGCCCATCAACTGAGGGATGGATAAAAAAGATGTGGTATTTTATACAACGGAATATTCCTCAGCTATAAAAAAGATAAACTTGAAGCTTTTATAGGTAAATGGATGCAACTAGAGATCATACTCATAAGTGAAGTAAATCAGACCCACATGTGTAAACATCATATTGTCTCCCTGGTGGAGGAACCTGAAAGAGTAAGTAAAACTCAAAATGTTCAACAGATCATATGAAAAGGAAAAAAAAATTGCTCAAAGGAAGGAACAACTGGGATGAGGGAAAGAAGATAAAAAAAGAAGGAAGGATATATATATATATATATATGTGTGTGTGTGTGTGTGTATGGGATAATTGTATTGCTGATGTCTGATGGTATATTGAAAGGAACGGTTAGTGCTTAAATTTTTTTATGTTCTGCCCAATTTTGCAAGCTTATATCTGGTCATCTGAATAACTGATTTGAAGACAACAATATGTGGTGGAACAGCCATGGTGAACTCCTACCATCTTGTCTAGTGAAACTCTGTATTATTGCTCATGTTATATTTAATAATTTTTTTATTCTCTTTAATGGTTTGAACAATCTTCCATTCTTGCATCTGGTTTTTGAGCAATGTAAATGAAGATAACAATAAGCAATATAACAACCATTATTAGTTCCTATCCTTTTGTATTGAAACCTTGCTTTGTTTGTTTGTGTTTGTAATGTTGGTGCACTTCTTTTTTTCCATTTACTACTCTCTTTAAAATAAAAAAATAAAAAGAGTAGTTTTCAATGATATAAACAACTTGCTGTGACATGTGTGCCGTAGGTTCATCACCTCTGTTATGACTTATAGTTAGGAGGAAAATTACCCATTTTAGCACAAAACTTCCTTAGGTTGACAAAGGTGTGCTTTTAACATTGGGGTTTGGTAGTCACTTGATGAAAATCACTGGAACTACATCTCAACCATGCTACTAGGAGCGCCCAAATGGTTTGGATTCTGTTCTGAAATTATATAGATATAATATTGAATCATTGCAATATTCAACCTTCTGTTATCCCCACTGGACTGTGAGCTCCTCAAGGGAAGTGGTTGAGCCTGTTTCTTTTTGATCTTCTCTAACACCTCCCCAGAGTGTTTGGTATGTGGAAGGTATTCAATAAGTGGTTAGGGGAAGGCATGGTTAAAAGTCTAATCAGGTAAATCAAGGACTGATGGGATAAATGGATGAATGCTGTCTGTCCCATGCACAATCCACCTTGAATAGTCTGATTCTCCCTGCAATAAGCAGGAGCTTTTACCGAATGTGATCCATCAGTCAAGAAAGGTTTCTGATGGACATTTTAAAAGCAGACTTCAGTGAAGTAACCATTTGCCATGACTGAAAATCTGCAGAGAGATTAAATAAAGGATAAAGATCAGTGACTTCTTTTCTGGCATTAGAGTAGTTTCTGGCCCATAGCATGGAATATGGATGTGCTCTTTCTTTAAATTCTCTTATAATTGGCCAGGAGAAGGAAGTAAACAAAACACCTAATGGAATTTGAGAGTCTCTGAGGGATTCATAGTGTATGCAGAGAAAAACACCAGATTTAGTTTGTACAGATAAAGATGGATGTCTCCAGACCTGTAATCTAATGAAGGCTGACAAATGATACCCGGAGAAATTCACTTAATTTCCTGTTTTCCCCAACCATGGTACCTCCCAGGTCACAGACAAGGTAACAACAATTCTTCCTAAGTGGTTAAGCCCAGGGACAAATGTAAAGTCCGGTAAATATGGATGAGGTGAGACTGGTGCTGTATTTACTCATACAATGGGTGAGGACATAGGAAACCCCTATGGCCAGGACTGATCACTAGACTGACTTTTGTGAATGAGAACGACCGCGTGAGGATAGACATCTGTCAGTTAGACTGGACAACAGGGCTGGAATATCTGTGACCTAACTGTTAGGGCAGGCTGGCCCAGCAGTAAGACTACGGGGCTGGGAAGTAGGCATTTAGACAGCGGCCACAGCTCCTCCTTTTCTCAGACACATGAGATTGGAGGAAGCCACTTACCCCCCGCCACACCTGTGAACTGGATAAATGACTCTTACCCAGCCACTCAGCAGAGTTGCCGTTGGGAGCAAATAGCACAATCTTCCTAAGACACCTTTGCGAATTATAAAGCTTTACATAAGCATAGGCCTAGTACCTTCAGGTGAACAGCAAGAGAGAAGATGAATAAAAGAGAAAAAGGAAACAACGATTGGAGAATGAAGAGTAAAAAGAAAAAAGAGGAGCAAATCCGCGGAGCAAAGGAGGGCAAGTACTGGGGTAATGAGGGTAGAAAGCAAGAATGAAGCCAGGAGGCGGGGGATCTAGGAAGAGAGCGCACAGGTCCCGAACAGTTAAAGCAAACTAACAGTCAGGACCTATGAATGCTGGAGACAAAGAAGAACAGGTCCTTAACCAAGTGAGAGATGTTGGAGGAAAGAAAATACAAACAAAGCAGCTCGCTTTCCGGACATGAAGTGCCTGTCTGCAACCAGGAATATGCCGTCTCCCGCCCTGTACGCTGGTCTCCAAAACCATAAAAACCCAGTAGACCTGTGATCTATGGTATTCCCCTTACGGACCACCCCTCTCCAATAGTGCAGGGCTTCTCCTTTTTTTCTTTCTAATAGACATACATTTGGCCATTCCCCACCACTCATTATTTTGTCTGCTTCAGTCCTCATTGCCCCCAAACAAAGACCCAAGATCTGGTCACAAGAGACACCAAGGAAAAGTGTTGGTAGGGAAGGAGAGGGTAGGAAGCAGAATAGCAGAGAAGGCAAAGTTCTGGCACAGTGACAGATATGTAACCAAATGCATCAAACAACAATCAGCGGAACAGCAGAACGGATTGGACACGGGGTTTAGAAAATTCCATCTCCAGAGCGACCCAAGGTTCTGATAAGCAAATGAAAGTTATTTCTGGAGCAGACAGGGAGTGAACCATGAGTCAGCCTCCTTATTATAAATTTCTAAGTGGAAAATGCTACTGAATTCATGCTGTTCTTGTCTGTGCTCAGCTCAGTAATATGCTAAGACAGATTCGTAATCATTGCTTGTGCAGCAATTAATGAAGACTTTCTTTTTGCCCACTTTAACACCTCACTCATCATCCCTACGAGAGCCATCCGTGACCTCCCTCACCCTCCTGATGTGCTCAAGTTTCCGTTACTGACACTCAGGGTATCACAGGCTCCCTTCGCACAGAGCTTGGCCCAGTCATGGATTTACATGTTTGTGGGACCATTCGATTAATGTCTCCCTCCTCCTACCAGAGTGAGGAAGAACCAGTGCTTGTTTATTTATCATTCTGTTCCCAACTGAAGTATCGATTGGCAGCACCACAAACAGACATGTCAGACATGCAGCCTTGGGCTGGGGATAGAGCTCAGGGGAATAAGCGCCTGCCTAGCAAGTGCAGCGTCCTGAGTTCGATCCCCAGTACCGCAAAAAAAAAAAAAAAAAAAAAGAAATGAAGCCTTGATACTAGGAAGATACCATAGAAAACGGTATTCAAAGAGCAATATGACGAAAGTGTAGGAGGAGGTTGGTGCCAGCGCAACAATTGGGAGGTTTGCGATGAAGAAACTTTCTTACAATTGGAGCAACTAAATCTTACAATGGAATAATAGCTCCTGTAGTCGTATTTTCTGTCCTAACATACTTGAAAATGGGCACTTTTTTGTATTCCTTCTTGGTTTACTAAACCTACTAACTAATTTTCCAGTGCCATCTCAATCAATGCCATGGCTGAGCACGTTAGTTTAGCAACTGTGAGTTTTGCTTAAGAGGGGAAATTTTCTAGTTGAATATTTGACAGCACATTGTTCCAGTTATTTTGAATTATGAAGTAATGAGGAGGATGATAATTTACAATTAAGTTTAAAGTCTCCTTTAAACCAATTTATTAAGCAAACAGGAAGGCTTTCAAGGAAGATATGCACGATGGTTACAAGTAATCATTCGGGTGTTGAACTGTGCACAAGAATAAGGACTATTAAAGAAATCCTACAAGGTCTTAATCCAAATTCGTCATTGGTTTCTGTGGCATCCCTCCAAGATAGATTCCAAGTGCTTAGCACTGAGTGATCCTTGTGGTGTGAGACACTAAACAACCCAGTGGTTCTCGGTAACGACAGCACTGGTGTGACATTTCTATGATCACCCTCATCTCGCTAGGTAGAACAGAAACCCACAGTGTGAAGGTTTTATTCCTCACTATTTCTATTCAGTGTACTTCAAAGTGAATGAAATTACTTTGGTAGTTCATTCTACTTTTATTGACATTCTTTATGCAACTGGATTTTTAACAGTGACTGCAATGACAGCATCCCAATACCTCAGAAATTATGCTGAGCTATGATTTGCGTTTCAATGCTGTGGCCTTGAAGTCAGCCAGCTTGCAATGAAAATTATTTGTTTTGTTAATAACTAAACACACAAAAATTTGCTTACTTATAACATTGTTATGGCAACAGCAGATGGTGTTAGAAATCCAGGCCCTGTTGTAGAATTAGAATTCACACAGCCACATCCCTTAAATATTTTCTAAGGTCTATGTAGCCTCTGCATTTTTCTAACACTGATAAATTTTTGGCATTCCTTAAAGCGATGACACCTTTTATATTTTCAGCTCTGCACATGTAAATAAGAAGGATTATAAGGAGCTTGTCTGGATTAAGGAAATGGAAAAAGCATGGGCCTCAGGAAAATGAGGTGGCAGCTCCCTAGAGCAGAGGTGGACACTGCTGGACAGCGGGAGAAATGAAAAGGAAATGGTGAGGGTAATCTGGGGAAACAGATGTCAGAGGCTACCTATGGCTCTAACGGATCCACTGAGGTTTAAACTCTGCAGGCTCGCTTCCCCCAGGGAAGGGAGGCCCTGCAAGCTCCTGAGTCTTCCCAGTCTGCTAGGACCCATTAGCAGATGCGCCGGCTGCACGAATAAGACGGAACTCTCACCCAGAGCCTCACCCAGAGCCTTCTCACCTCAGTCCTGTCTGTCTCTGCGGAACTATAAATTGCAAACAAAGATGGTTTCTAGGGGAGAGAAGTTTGATTTCTTCTGAGCATTTCTAAAACTCAAATACTAGCTAGATGCTCGTGTCCTTCATTTGACTATATTGTCAATAAGTAAACTTTTCAAGTAGAAGGAGAGCAAAATAAAGAGAAGAGTGGCAACTGTATACAGCCTCTATGCATTCCAGAGATACACAAAAGTCCTTTCCACCTAATCCAACCTGCCTCCTTATTTTGGTGCAGTCATTTAAATTTCTGTAGCAGATAATGGCTCTGATTTTTGACCAATGACCTTAGCAACTGAACACCTACAGTCATCTTTTCCCTTGTAAGTGTGAAAGGGCACATTCACAATTCAGTGCATTCATCAGCATAGCAGACATTACCTAGCACTGCTTTGGGGATCAGAGTGCAGAGGTGTATTGCAGGAAGCTAAGGATGGAGGAAACTAACTGCTCTCTGCGTGGGTGGGAAGAGATGATTCAGGCCAGCTGTGCTCAAAGGCCAGACAGCTGGAGCCCAGTTTAGCCCTCAGTCTTGGGATATTATTAGAAGTCCAGCAAGGAAACTTTTGTCTCCAAAATATTAATGTTGTAAGGCAACTTATTCATGTTCTCAGCCTGTCTGTGTCACTGCCCTGGTGTCTCTGAGTTTGCAAGGTTCTGCTGAGCGGATCTGCTCTCTTCTGAGCTGAGAGCCTCTCCACACAGTGCCACTGCACTGTAGAAGAGATTCCTGTGGGGACATCCCGGAAACACTCTTCTAGGAGACACTGTTCACACAAAACACCAGAGTCTCCTCTTCTCTGTATTTTCTGCTACCCATAGTCAACCATGGTCTGAAAATGTTAAATAATTAAGTCCAGAAATAAACAGTTGGTAAGTTTTAACTGCTAAAATTATAGCCACTGTGCTTACTAAGTACATAGTTTAGATGAAAAAGCACAAATTACAGGGCTTGGAACTCTCTTCCCTTTTGGGCATCCACGGGGAATCGGGATGAATCCTCACAGATAAGGGTGACTGTTGTCCAAAATGTGTATGCAGCCCAGGAGTTGTACACTATGTGAGTAGCCGAAAGCTGAGGGTATTTTATCCTGCTTAATCCATCAGCATTCTTCCACCAGCTCTTAGTTATTCAGAAATGCCATGTGTTCATCTTTGATACCCTTCCATTTCCTTTATTACTGTGGGATTGTCCCTTTTACAATTCCATTAGTTTCCTTTTAATAGAGTCACAGGAGGAAGAAGAGATTAAGGTGTGGGCAGTATCTGTCAGGCTGGATGCAAAGCACAGAAGCACTACTAATGGGGATATTATTCTGCCTCCTTTTGCCTGAGATAGTTACGGATGATTCAGACATCAACTGAAGAACAGTAGGAGTTCTGCGGGAGAAGGCTCTGTTACACAGTTTTGTTATCTCCATGGCTCACATTACTTGGAAACTGGCAATATCTCCATTTATTTTGTGTCAAGTAAATACAAAATTAGGTGAAAATTATGTCAATACATGGCATTTTAAACTACATTTATTTAAAGAATATTCTATGTAGTTGCTTTCCACAAAAGCATTAGATTGAAGAATTTTGAAAGAATAGAATTTTCATTCTCAACTTGTTGCCTACATTAAACAGCTTAACACCTTAATGGGAAACCTGCTAAGAACTGATTGGTCTACGTAAAATGAAAGATAATTTCCCATTATGTGTTCTGTGACAATAATTATGTGTGACATTACGGCCCACAGAGCTTTAATGCTCTGGCCTGTATAGACAATTACTGAGATTTTTCTCTCCTAAATATTTCAGCAGTGAGAGAGTACTTCAACTTCAAATATTTTATTTTATATTCACAAATGTTTTACATAAACACATCTAGATTCTAAAACTAAACCTCGTTTTATTCTAGAACAATTGGAGTAATTGTATACTCAACTGGGACTTATTAAAGGTTTAGAATGCACCTGCTTTTATTACAAAAAGTTGGTGAGTTCCATATGATTTTGTCCTTTGACTACTTCATCTTCCCAGAGAAGTGGAATTCGTGATTATGTCTAGAAAAGAATTCATCTAACCTGAGTGGAATACACACACACACACAAAAGCCTTACCAGCCAGCGGTTAGTGAGAATTTGCTGATAAGAAAAGGTTTAGAAATAGCTTTAGAAAGTGTGTGTGTGGGGGTCTGTAAGGCAGGAGAGTAAGGGCTTCATTAGTTTTCCAGCCAACCCTGCCTAGAAGGAGTTAAAACTTTACTGCTGAAATTCCCCTGGAAGCAGTGCAAGGAAGAGCAGAGAAAGAGAAAAACCTGCTATGGAGAAGCTCGAAGTAGAACAGGTGGAACTGGAACACAAAGAGAAAGAGCTGACAGAATACGGAGAAAGCCAAGTGCACAAAGGCCCCATGTCCAGCAGAATGCAGGGGAGTGAAGGGAGGAGAGGGTGCTGACCGGCCTGGGGCAGAGCTTATCCAGCACGTGCTCCCACCCTTGCCCTGATACAAGGACATAGATACATATACACTTTCGCGTACTCGCCGTAGGGTCGCTACATTCTCCACTCTAGTGTCGCTATAGTACTACAATAGACACCCACATGCTCCCTTACTGGCGCTAAGCTAACCCTAAATAAGGCGTCCCCTTTGCCAATCAGTTGTCCACCTCAAAGACAAGGCCCTGTCAAGGACAAGGAAACAGAAACAAGCTACACACAGATCATTGGAAGAAATGATGTAGGCAGGGTTTCCTAGAAGCCAATCAAGTTAAGGCAAGTTCTGGGTAGGGGGAAGGGTCTCTGGCCCCCTATAAAAGAGGCCAGGGACAAAGGACCCACAGGTCCCCCATCCTTATGGATCTCCCATCCTGATTCTTATCACAGTAGCTATCTAATTTCTCCTTTTCCTGCTTCCAAGAAAGTCATCCTTTCCAGACTTTGCATTTTTAATTCATTTCTGACATGGAGTTTTACAACCCCAGTGAGCTGCTTGCCCCAGCGAAGCAGTGGTGCATGTCCCCTGGGTGACAAAAGCAATGCCATTAATTAGCATTGCCAGAGGAAGTCTTTGCATTTATGACCAAAATGTGGAATAGTGACCACTCTGAGATCTGTGTTCACACTCTCCCCTCTACTATGAATACCTTGACCATGTAGGATCCACACAGGCTTTCAGATCATTCCAAACAGGAGGATATTACGTTTTTGAAATGGCTTCTAAGGTTCCAGTCATTTCTAGCTCATTTTTTAACTCTAAAAAATTCTTTACTGTGTGTAACTTGGACTGGTGTGCTTTATGAATCATGTAACTAGTGTTCTCCTACTCAGTAAAGTCTTTTCATACCGTATTATGGAGCGTACATCTGTATAGCACAGTCAGACTAGCTCTCACATGGAGGCAGAGCTACTTTTCATTCAAGTGCCACAGGAAAAATGACTTCATTTTTCTGAGAATCAAGGTTTTTGAAAAATACAACTATATCATGGAACATTTTGGAAAGAAAATCAGATAAGATAGATGACTATATATAGAGAGAGAGAGAGGGAAGGGGAGAGGGAAAGGCAGAGGGAGAAGGAGAGACAGATAGCACTAGCCTTGTGCCTAATAAACTACTCAGTAAATGTTAGGGTACATTTTCCTTCTCCCTTGAAAGAATATCCATGAAACTCGTGCTGCTGGTCAAATATACACCATGTTTCACTTAGTTTAAGAGTTGTATCTGGGGCTGGGGGTATAGCACAAGCAACGCTAAGAGTTACATCTTCTCTGAAGCCACCCTGACCTGCTTCTTCTACCCCTTTGGTGCCTGTTCTCCATCAAATGCCCCTCCCGGATCCTCCATTAATCCCCTATATATACTTCCTCTACAGTGTGATGCTTGCATTGTATGCAAGGATGTATTTGTATTTCTATTATTTATACTAGACAATAAGCCCTCTGAAGGGAACGACGAGATCTTGTTAAATCTGGTAACTAGCACTGTGCTTGGCACATAATGTATTGGTGTTTGGAGAGAGGCAAGTGTGGGAGGGACAGAAGGGGAGAGAGAGAAGAAAGAAGAGGAGAAGGGAAAAAGAGAAAGAAGAAGGGGAAGGAAGAGGAGAAGCAGCAGGAAAAAGAAGAGGGGAGGCAGATAGGGTGGAAGGAGGAACATTTTTTAATGCTCAAAGCCTGCAAGTTTACTTTGAGGCTGTACTCTTATCTTACCCTTCCAGAGAGATGGCCCGTTGGAGAGTCACTGAAGGCTGACGGGTTGCAGTGCTGTGTTGGGAATGACTGCAAGAAAAAGAAAAAACAAAACATAGATAATGTATTTAACATACCTTTGCAAAAAAGTCTTTGTACATTTTAATCAGTCCTATTGTCAAGAAAAACATTGATCTTGAAAGAAATGCAGTGCTGATTAAATCTTTGGTGATAAGTAGAATCATCCACATAAACATAGTCCTCTACCAGACAAGAAGTTAATGTTTTCTTGCACTTTAATTTCGACATGCTTTATTGCAAAGTAAACTTTAAACAAGCTGTAGAAGTAAAAAGAAACAAACATATTTAGAAAAGTTAACCCCCCAGAGTGAGCTAGTGCAGTATAAAACACATACATTTTATTGTGATACATGTCCTTTTTCAGCTGTAGAATATTTTTCCTGACAAAATTTTATACAGATCCTAATTTATAAATTTGTGTAATATTTAATTACTATATGTTTACATATTAATTCAAATTTGTAACACCTATATGTAAAATTAATCAGTAACATTTTGGTTATTTGGAAAACATAAAATCTTGAAAAATAGAACTTGCATATCAATCTTAGAATTTAATGCAATTCCTTATTTTGTCTTGGTTGTAGGTAACAAGAAAGGACTGATTTTGGAAGTGGTTTAAATAAAATGATAATATCTATCATTTACTGAGCACTTATGTTGACTGAACATCTTTTAAAAATATTTTATATGTCTCTTTTTTCTAACAACTTTATGAAGTAAACCTTGTTTCAATGATCAGGAAATTGAGGTTCAAAGAAGGTTAGAAGCTTGCTGAAAGTAACATGGAAAATATCAGTGCTTGAATGATATCTGGACTGTCTGAATCTGTAGTCATTATTCTTACCCAGTGTAATATAATAATTTTTTATTTATAAGAATTAGCCTTGTAGTCTCAGAATATTTAACTGGAAAGAAATGGAATAGACATCTGAGAAAGGCATGGTAATTTAATAGCGAGCATGTATACAAATGAGTGTGTAGTTCTAGTTTGAAGAATTAAGTTGCCATTTCAATTGAATGTTAATTGCACATACGCGTGGTATATAAACATATGTAGATTTATATATGTTTAAAGAGAAACTTGTTTTAAGTGTTGCAGAATATTAAGCACCTTCACAAATCTCTACAATTTTTCAGCATGCTTTAGGCCATTGCCGTAGAGGTCAAACTACAGTTTAAAGAAAGTTTTTTTTTTTTTTTTAAATTTACTAACATTTATTTTATTTTTTTTTTATTTTTGGCTGTACCAGGGATTGAACTCAGGTCCCTGCACTTGCCAAGCAGGCACTTACTCCACTGAGCTATATCCCCAGCCCCTAAAGAAAGTTTTAATATAAATCTAGGTCACTACAAGTGAGGAGGTGTCTCTCTGTGACTAGCATTTGCTTGTGACATGGATGACATTTGTGTATGGCTAAGGGAATATGTTTTGGTTCGTGTCTGCATGTCCCCTCAAAGCCTCGTGCAGTCATGGGGCAGGCTTTTAGGGTTTATGAATTGATCTGTGATACAATGCTGGGATTATGGGTGTGAGTGCTGCACCCGCCCTGGTGTAGTTGCATATGTAAGGGAGGGAAGGAGGCTTCTCTGCTGGTTCTCCCTTTTGCTCCTGTTGCTTTTGCTATGTTCTGACACCATAAGCGGTTGTCCTGTACCATGTGTCGCTCTACCTTGGAGCCAGCTGAGTTTGGACTGAAACCTCCACAACTGTGAGCTAAATAAACCTTTCCTTCCTTAATTTGGGGCATTAGGTATTTTGTCTCAGTAATGAGAGAAAAGTAAGCAAGACAATTTGGTACCAGGAGGGTGGTCATTGCTGTGACTATACCTGACCATGTGTTTCAAGAGGCTTTGGAAATGGCTGTGGAAAGAATTTGGAAAGGTTCAGAAATGTTCCCAGAAAGAGTAGAGCTGGAATGCCTTTGGCTGTTCTATATGGGAGATTCTGGTCAGAGCTCAGAATACCAGAAAGCTGATAGAAATCCTGCCTGTAAAGACTGGGTTTGGGAGGTTTCTGCTGGGAAGGACTGCATTAGTTGTTGGGCTCCAGATGATGTGCATTATGGCTTGGCAGAAAGTTTGCATTTTGCTTGTGTCCAGAGACTTTGCTTAAGACTGAGATTAAGGATGGCAGACTAACTAATCTGGCAAAAGAAATTTCAAGGCAGTCCAATGTTGAGGTGGTGGCATGGCTATTGTTGGGAGCTTTTAGCCAGATTTATGTTGAGAATCAAGGAGCCCAGCAGGGTGATTTCAAATGTGAGTTTGGCCAGAGAGGAAGCTCCTGTAAAGCTATGGATTGCAAAGATAGAACTGAGGAGATCTCCGTTGCTGAGAAGGAAGAGGAGAATAGAAAAGATGGCCTGAGGGCGTCACAAGAAGCAAGTCTCTACCTCTGCAGCCTCAAAACTGCAAAGATAAAAGTCCTTGCCTTGAGGAAAAAGCCACAGGGCACCATGTTTCAGAATGGCAGTGTTGTCTGCACTGGGTTTTATAATGGCAGCAGCTAGACAATTTTTTCCTCAGAATCAGGTTCAGAGTGCCCAGTGATTGGGGCACTTGACCCTATGGCCAAGAGAGAGGAAAGCTTGGCTACTGCTCCAGGTGGCAGCAGACCTTGGCATCATCGATGTGTCCCTGGTTTTAGATGCATACAGAATGCAAGAGTTCTGAAGTTAAAAAGGCTTCCACCTCAATTTCAGAAGGCCTGGGAGGCCAGGGAGTGTGCCCCTGAGAGGGCAGTGTGTAAAGCTGTAAGTGAGAAGCCAGAAGTTCAACGGAGACCTCAGAAGTTTGGAAAAGCCAGGAACGTGGATTGTCTAAGGAAAGCTGCATGGAGGGAGCAAAGTAGGCCCAAGAGAGAAGCTGTGGGAGATGTAACCACCAGAAGTGCCATAGGGGTGGAAACATGCAAGTGCTTTTGAGCTCACAATGTACCACAAGTTGCTTCAGATGCTGAATGTGGAACTACAGGACACAATGTTAGCCCTGCTGGATTTTGGACTTGCTTTGGTCCCAATGCTCTCTAACCCATGGTTTGTACCTTTTGGAATGGTAACGTTTATTCTGTGCCATTGAATGTTGGAAGTGTTTAACTTTTCATTTGTACAGGGGCTCACAGCTAAGAGTTTGCCTTACAACTCAGAGGAGACTTGGTACTTAGACATTTCAGCAATGCTGAAACTGTTAGGACTTTGGTAACCCTTGCAGATAGACTAGGGATGTATGCGAGTCTTTGGGGGGCCAGGGGTGGCATGTTATGGTTTGTGTCTGGACGTCCCCTCAAAGCCCTATTCAGTCATGGGGGTGGGCCTTTAGAATTTATGATTGATCCAGGATCCAGTACCGGGATTACGGGTGTGAGTGTTACACCTGCCCTGGGGTGGATAGTTTGCATATGTAAGGGAGGGAAAGAGCCTCCCTTGCTGCTCCTCCCTTGTGCTTTTCCTGCTTTTGCTGTTTTTCTGCCGCCATGAACGTCTGCCCTCTGCCATGCGCCACCCTGCCTTGGAGCCAGCTGAGTATAGACTGAAACCTCCACAAACGGTGAGCTAAATAAATCTTTCCTTCCTTCATTTTGGGCATCAGGTATTTTGTCTCAGCAACAAGAGAAAAGTAACCAAGACAGCAGAATTTTGAGACTGGAGCTAAAGCCTAGAGAATGATCTTTTTCAAATCACAGATGGTACTTTTATGTTCCCTGTGTCCTTCACAGTCCCAAGCAGATATTCAGTGAGCATGTCTGATGCACAGTGAAAATGAAGCTTGCACAAAGGACTCAGACAGTGAGGTCAGACTGCCCGACTTAAGAGACTGACTTAACTACATGTACTGATGTGACCAGCTTAACCTTACCTAACCTGCTCTGCATGTCAGTCCTTATCTATAAGACTGGGACAGTAATAGTGCTTTCTCACAGGGTCATTTTAAGGACGAAATGAATACAATATCTAGAATGACGGTTGTCACTTGGTAAAAACTGTCTGTCAAAAAGATAAATTAGTAAGTTTAGCAACCTTATACTAGATGTTCATTATTAAATAAAATAATTATTTATCTTCCTTCAGTTAGCCATACAGTCAATACTGTAAGGT